>BSBM01004551.1:0-33858 GCA_027924585.1 Larix kaempferi
AATCTCATTCAAGCCATCGAGGCACAAAGTTATTTGTTGATTTTTATTTACTTATATGCATTAATACTTGTGTATAAAAAAGAAATTTATATTTTGAAATAATGATGCAATTCTTACTAAAAAATTAGAATCGTCTACTTGAAAATAAATGATAAGTGGACTATTCATGCTAAATTAATGGGAAATGGGTCAAGGTGATTCAATTTAACTTTTTGAACTACTTAAGATATTTGATTTCTCAATCCAAAACTTTACATAAATTTGTATACTTAAATCAATTACTATTTGTAATTGCAATCATGTCATATTGTAAACCAATAAGGCACAATCACTTAATTGCCTATAATATGCTTTAAAGATGAATCTATAAATGTGAAATCTAATTTTGAAATAAAATTCTGTTGTAAATAAAGTTGCATTTCTAAAACATAATTTAATTCATAATGAGTTTTAAGTGGACTATTTAGATTCATTCGAGATGTGCCATAGATGGATTATGTTTTTGAACTTTTTGAACTTTCTGAACTATAAGGCATTTGATTTCATTGTCCAATGATAACTTTTTCTAAAGTTGTACTTTTAAATAATTTGAAATCATCCCATATATGCCAACAAGGAACGGAGTTATTTTATTGACTTTTAATTAATTATATGCATGAATATGAGATAATAAATGTGATACATAAATTTTGAAGTAAAACTACACATAAACTAGTAAGATGCGTTTTTTTTCTAAAAAAATCTTAGAATTTCTTGATAATGAGTGTTAAGTCGATTATTCATTCTAAATTTGGGAGATGGGTCATGGATGAATGACTTCAAACTCTTGCTTGCCTTGAATATATTAGATAGAGAACCGCTTGCAACATAGCATGAAATTAATATGTTTGCAGTTTCATTGGATTATTTCTATATAATATATCTCATTATCTCACCATTCTTAACATTTAACAAATTAAGGATATTCATACACGCATAATTATTTATGGCCTACCCATCTAATTCTAATTGAGACAATATTTTCTTTTGAATGGTTGAATACTAAAGTTCTACTAGAAGTAATACAAAATTTCTAATTGAGTAAATAGTTCCCTGGATTAGTCATGAGATGGGAGAATCACGTCATAGATGAATGACTTTTAATACACACTTAATCTTGAATATCAATATCTTAATTGATAGCTTATTTGTAGTTACTTTAAATCATTAATAATCAAAGAACATGGGGACATATACAAAGTTCGACTAAAGTTCATGAAAAATGTGTTTCAACATCTATCTTTTATCCAATACATTTAAAAATCATAATCATTTTCTCCTATTGGTGAAAGTAATGCTCAAACATGTTTTTTTTCCTATGGTTGGTTGGAACTATTACATCAAGTTATTAGTTTTGCAAAATCAACAATGTTGACAATGAGATATTGATAGTCCCATGCTTCCTTATGTACCGCTCTTTGAAGACCTAGTTGCCTCCAATGTTCACTTGTCCGTGTTAGTTGGCTATTAGAAGCCACTTGTTTATTTCAGTTTGTGACATTGCCCATCATAATGGATTGACTTGAATCTTCATTTGAACACTCTTAGTTGATGAACTTGGCTTGAGTGGAGATAGATTAATGGAACCCAACCTTCTTTAAATACCCAAAGTAACAATGCCTAGCATTAATATACACGAGAGATTTAAGAGATAGGCTCATATATTTCTTTCTTAGACCACCTCCACCACTATTGAAATGATCACTTCCTCCCTTGTGCTTCCTATTTAAGGCACTATGAGGTAGGAAATTTAACACAAAAAACATATTACTAAGCTTTTAGTAGGCTTTTTTCAATTTAGACAATGCAAATGAGGCACCCTCCATCCACTTATGAGATCCTCACAACACCACTGTTTGATCATCAACACCACACCTTGAGGTTGCTGGAAAGGGGGAACTTGAAGTCGTTATGCATCAGATTCAAACGTTCAGTTTGGTCTATCATCTACAACTATAATATCATACTTGGTTATCAATCATTATTACTAATATGACTTTAGCTTCGATTGATTTCTTATAATAGCTGCTTTCACACTCCTATTGTGTATTAATACTATTGTACTTAGCAGTCCCATGTTTTACATGTTCATGGTCACTGGTTGGTTTCAAGACATTACTAAAAGTATTTTTATGTTATTTTATCTTAACTTGATATGGTGATTTACAAATAAATTATTGTTGATGAAGTCCTCATGTTTTACCTTCCATTTGTGCTATCTTATTTTTGTATATAACATAATTTGATTGTATAAATCTTTCTACTACTTCCATCACCTCAAATATAGATAAAGAACGTTTTGCAGTATTATAATATGTAATTATGTGTGCAACTTCATTGGATTATTCCTATATAATATATTTCAATGTCTCAAAGATCTTAACATTTAGAAAATTAGTGATATTCATAGATTCATCATTATTTATGTCCTACCCATCTAGTTCTAATTGAGATTTAATATTTCCTTTTGAATACATGGATACTAAAGCTTTACTTGAACTAATTAAAAAACATTAATTGAGAAAATAATTCACTAGATTAACTCTTCCAAATTTTATGGAATAGTTCTTTGAGTTGATTTTTCTAGATTTAATAGAATATATATTTAGAGATTTACAGAAAACTCAATGTGGATGAAGTCCCTGTAATACATTTTTTCCAAGTTTAATGAAATATATGTTATAACCTTGAGCTACGCCAATTGTGTACTTTTTTTTCAAAATTGTTTTTATTATTATTGCAAGAAATTTTTGTTGGGTATCATTTATGAGTTAATTTAATTTCATTGTTTTTCAAATTCCACTTGTTAAATGTATTTATTTATTTCTATTTTATTTTTACTTTTATATTTTGATTGATATGTTTCTTTATTAAATATATTTTTAACTCTTTTTATTGTTTTTATTTTATTTTATTTTTATCAATAGAATCTTTATTTTATTTTTAAAATTATTTACTTATTCTTTATGGTGTTTTTTCTCTACATGATAGATGTATAATTATAAATTAATGGTTTTGAAATTAATTTTTCTTGGTCTTTTTAAAATTTATAAAATACAAAATTAAAATGTAAATATGTCTTCATATCTAGAATCACGATTTAACAAATTTATTAAGAATGTAAAATTATGTTTTAAATAGATACTTCACTTTTTCTAAAAAGCTATTGATAATAACAATGGTGTTAATGATGATTATCCATTTCATCTTAAAAAATGTTGAAGTTTATTTGAAAATGAGGTCTTAATAAAAAAATGGGGGTAGTCCGAAATTATTATTGGTCCCCTAAGCATAGAGCAACAAAAGTGTTTGCATGATATGGATTATCGTAGATATGAAAAATGTCCTTTGGAGTGGTTCAAGGGGAACGCCATAAATCCTCCCCGCCCTCTTGTACCTCTCCCACACTTTAGTTGTTTAAAGAGTGCTGAATGTATTGATGTTGAAGAGATGGGTATTCATGGCTCAAATCAGATTTCTTCTGGTCATTTTCAAACCATGTGGTTGTTAGCTATGGTGGGATTTGGGTCTGTTCCCTGTTAGGATACTTCATTTGTATGAAACATGGAATTAGTCAGTGTCAAAGTATAAATCTAGTCAAGTTTAGTTCCAACAATCGCCCTAATAATTTTCTTCAACGCTGAATACGAATCATTGATTGAGTTAGGCTAAGTCAAGGACAAATCTGCAACTATTCGCACCGATGTTGAATATGCTTGTGAAAGGCCATATGAAATAAACAAGAAAGAAAGAATCCTTAGAGAAACCAGACAGATGGACAAAAAACATATCGAAAAAGGAAAAAAATGATGTCGAAGAGGATTGGTAGTGTGGGAGGTAACTGATAAGATCTTCGTATGAAGGCTATGGATTCATGTTCGACTTTTGAGAGTTTAATAAAAACATTGTAAGTGAGAAGCGCTACATGTTAATTTTTATTTAAAAAATACACATATTTCAATATTTCTTATTTATAACCAACTACATATTTAGTATGGTTGGCATATGTGGAACAATGTAATTTTCAAAAATTTTAACTAATGGTATCGACCGACGTATATCAACCACTTATAATTCCATGGTTCACTAGGTTTGACTATTGTCTATTATGCCTAACCATGTTTGATTATGTTTAATTTGGCTGGTCATGGTTGATTATGATTGGCTTCAATCAACCACGGTTTACCATCTTTGGTTTTGTTTAACGTTGCTTGAATATGTTTGACTATGGTTGATTTGGTTAAACGTGGTTGATTGTGGATAACCACGGTTAACAATGACCAACGATGGTTAATTGTAGTGAACAATGCTAGACTATAGTTGAAATTCAATTGAACTTGCTTGACCATGCTTAGTACATGATTTGCTATACAATTAACCATTTTTTTACTATAGTTGACTATGGTTTACCATGCTTAATAATGGTCGACCATGGTTGATTATTGTTGACTTTGATTGGCCATGGTTGTCCATGTTTAGCTAAGGTTTCCCATGTTGGACTATGTTTATCTATTATTGACGAGGATTGACCATGTTCAATTTTGGTGAACTTTGGTACGTTTAACTTTGGTTTACTATGTTTGGCTTTCCTTGATTGTACTTGATTATGATTGACATTCAAATAACTGTTGCTAACCATAGTTGATTATGGTTGACCATTGTTTTAATATGCAGATTCAATATGGCTAACCATGGATTTATGGTTGATAATGCTTAATCGTGTTTGATTATTGTTCACCACATTCGACCATGGTTGATGATGTTTGATTATGGTTAACTATGATTTGCTATAGTTAATTATGATGTTAACTATGTTTGACCATGGCATACTTTGATTGAGTTTGGTTGGTCATGTTTGAACGATGTTTTACAGTGGTTCACTATGAAAAGACCATAGCTATGATTTAATATGGTTGACTATGGATGATTAACCATGTGAACTATGGTTGACTTTGGTTGACTATACTTATTTTGATGACAACATTATATCATACTTGAAATAACGTTTTATAATTAAAATAACAATAAAAATAACTATCTTAAATATTTTTCATTTTACTTTAAATTGAAATGATTAAAGCATGTTATTTTATTTTAAAGTGTTAATTTAAAATGTTTTTTTTTTTACAGAAACGGCTGATGAGAATTATATATTAAAATAGAGGTTCTTACAAAAAGATTGGGGAGACTGTACCCAACAAAAGGAGGGCTGGAAGCACCTCATAACCAGTCTTTAAGTTCATACATAGCTGAAATTACATAAGAAAATACTTCCTAACTTGGAAAATAAACAGACAGTTCTAATACCGAAAATTTTAAGATAAACATCATAATTGAGATCACTTATTGTTCATCTGACGAGCCTTGAGCTTGCTTCCTTCTCCCGCATCCTCAGTTTCCATGCCCAGAATTGCTGCAGGGTTGTTTCTTTTACTGGTCCTGACGCAATCAACCTTCGCTTCTACTATCCTTAAGCAGCTGTGCACAGCTTCTACCTTGCCAACCAGACCTTCATAGTAATCCTTCATCTTGGAGCAGTTGTTCCTGATATCAGAGTTTGAAATTTGAACGAAAGTGGCCAAGTGGGAGATTGACTTCTTCATATCCCCAAATTCCCCTCTCAGCTAATTCACCTGAGATTCGATGTCCTGTAGATGGGAGAGCACACCAGGTGAAGGGCTATCAGGTTCCTGAGGAGAGTCCAGATTCACTACTCCCCCGACTTCACCATTCTGATTCCAGAAATTTCCAATGTTTAAGTCGCTAGGGCTACCACGAAATTGTTGCAGGGCACCACTTTGAACAAGACGAGCACCTGCATCCAAAAGTCTCCAATTCCTGCTGTGGTCCTGCTCTGTGCCAAAATGAACGATGTTTGGAGCCGGTTTAAAGTTCTGACCCTATCCTCCATCCATCGGCGTCCAATTCCTTCTTGTATCCACATTTCTAGGGCGTCCACGCCTAACTTGCTTGGCCAGATTGCTGCTTGTCCTGTGAGCCTCCTTGACATAGTTTTCATGGCCCTACACCACCTCCAAAGCTGAGAGGTATCGTTTCATCCCATTCTCCCCAGAGTTGAGTTGAATGCAGGCCTTGCAGCACTTGCATTGTAGAGCCGGAAGCCAAAAATTCCCATCACCACAGGCCATACTAAAACAAATAGATGTAGAGCAGCAGAGGTGGTGAAGTTGAAGGTGAATAATGAGGTCTGGTTCGCCACCCGAGTCGAAGAAGTAGGGGTTGAATCCCCAGGCACCTACCAACATTGAAGTCTCGCATGCGAGACAGGTGGGGACTGACAGAGGACGCCGCCGAGAATGTCTTGGGGAGTCGGGTGTGGATGCAGGGTAGATCAGGTGGCAGAGATGAGGTCTGACATCCATGGCGGTGGCCCAATCTGAGCGAGGGAGGGAGTTAAGATCTCCGAGGGGGTCAAGCTCACCCCTATGGGACCCAAACATTATCAAAAAAAATTTCATTTTTAACTAATATACCACAATTTAAACCCGCTCCAATGTTTTCCATGGCGTCTGCTTAATGGTTGTTTATTCTGAGAATGTGAAGGAGGGAAATGGATCTTATTCCTTTGAGCTTGTGAGCGAAATGGAAGTGGTACTTTGAAATGGGCTTGAGAGAACAATGTAATTTTCAAATTTTTTAACTAATGGCATCGACCGACGTATATCAACCACTTATAATTCCATGGTTCACTAGGTTTGACTATTGTCTATTATGCCTAACCATGTTTGATTATGTTTAATTTGGCTGGCCATGGTTGATTATGATTGGCTTCAATCAACCACGGTTTACCATCTTTGGTTTTGGTCAACGTTGCTTGAATATGTTTGACTATGGTTGATTTGGTTCAATGTGGTTGATTGTGGATAACCACGATTAACAATGACCAACGATGGTTAATTGTAGTGAACAATGCTAGACTATAGTTGAAATTCAATTGAACTTGCTTGACCATGCTTAGTACATGATTTGCTATACAATTAACCATTTTTTACTATAGTTGACTATGGTTTACCATGCTTAATAATGGTCGACCATGGTTGATTATTGTTGACTTTGATTGGCCATGGTTGTCCATGTTTAGCTAAGGTTTCCCATGTTGGACTATGTTTATCTATTATTGACGAGGATTGACCATGTTCAATTTTGGTGAACTTTGGTACGTTTAAATTTGGTTTACTATGTTTGGCTTTCCTTGATTGTACTTGATTATGATTGACATTCAAATAACTGTTGCTAACCATAGTTGACTATGGTTGACCATTTTTTTAATATGCAAATTGAATATGGCTAACCATGGATTTATGGTTGATAATGCTTAATCGTGTTTGATTATTGTTCACCACATTCGACCATGGTTGATGATGTTTGATTATGGTTAACTATGATTTGCTATAGTTAATTATGATGTTAACTATGTTTGACCATGGCAGACTTTGATTGAGTTTGGTTGGTCATGTTTGAACGATGTTTTACAGTGGTTCACTATGGACAGACCATAGCTATGATTTAATATGGTTGACTATGGATGATTAACCATGTGAACTATGGTTGACTTTGGTTGACTATACTTATTTTGATGACAACATTATATCATACTTGAAATAATGTTTTATAATTAAAATAACAATAAAAATAACTATCTTAAATATTTTTCATTTTACTTTAAATTGAAATGATTAAAGCATGTTATTTTATTTTAAAGTGTTAATTTCAAATGTTTTTTTTTTACAGAAACGGCTGATGAGAATTATATATTAAAATAGAGGTTCTTACAAAAAGATTGGGGAGACTATACCCAACAAAAGGAGGGCTGGAAGCACCTCATAACCAGTCTTTAAGTTCATACATAGCTGAAATTACATAAGAAAATACTTCCTAACTTGGAAAATAAACAGACAGTTCTAATGCTGAAAATTTTAAGATAAACATCATAATTGAGATCACTTATTGTTCATCTGATGAGCCTTGAGCTTGCTTCCTTCTACTGCATCCTCAGTGTCCATGCCCAGAATTGCCGCAGGGTTGTTGCTTTTACTGGTCCTGACGCAATCAACCTTCGCTTCTACTATCCTTAAGCAGCTGTGCACAGCTTCTACCTTGCCAACCAGACCTTCATAGTAATCCTTCATCTTGGAGCAGTTGTTCCTGATATCAGAGTTTGAAATTTGAATGAAGGTGGCCAAGTGGGAGATTGACTTCTTCATATCCCCAAATTCCCCTCTCAGCCAATTCACCTGAGATTCGATGTCCTGCAGATGGGAGAGCACACCAGGTGAAGGGCTATCAGGTTCCTGAGGAGAGTCTAGATTCACTACTCTCCCGACTTCACCATTCTGATTCCATAAATTTCCAATGTTTAAGTCCCCAGGGCTACCACGAAATTGTTGCAGCGCACCACTTTGAACAAGACAAGCACCCGCATCCACAAGTCTCCAATTCCTGCTGTGGTCCTGCTCTGTGCCAAAATGAACGATGTTTGGAGCCGTTTTAAAGTTCTGACCCTATCCTCCATCCATCGGTGTCCAATTCCTTCTTGTATCCACATTTCTAGGGCATCCACGCCTAACTTGCTTGTCCGGATTGCTGCTTGTCCTGTGAGCCTCCTTGCCATAGTTGTCATGGACCTACACCACCTCGAGAGCTGAGAGGTATCGTTTCAGCCCATTCTCCCCAGAGTTGAGTTGAATGCAGGCCTTGCAACGCTTGCATTGTAGAGCCGGAAGGCAAAAATTCCCATCACCATAGGCCATACTAAAACAAACAGACGCAGAGCAGCAAAGGTGGTGAAGTTGAAGGTGAATAATGAGGTCTGGTTCGCCACACGAGTCGAAGAAGTAGGGGTTGAATCCCCAGGCACCTACCAGCATTGAAGTCTCGCATGCGAGACAGGTGGGGACTGACAGAGGATGCCGCCGAGAATGTCTTGGGGAGTCGGGTGGGGATCTAGGGTAGATCAGGTGGCAGAGGTGAGGTCTGACATCCATGGCGATGGCCCAATCCGAGCGAGGGAGGGAGTTAAGAGCTCCGAGGGGGTCAAGCTCACCCCTATGGGACCCAAACATTATAAAAAAAAATTTCATTTTTAACTAATATACCACAATTTAAACCCGCTCCAATGTTTTCCATGGCGTCTGCTTAATGGTTGTTTATTCTGAGAATGTGAAGGAGGGAAATGGATCTTATTCCTTTGATCTTGTGAGCGAAATGGAAGTGGTACTTTGAAATGGGCTTGAGAGAACAATGTAATTTTCAAAATTTTTAACTAATGGCATCGACCGACGTATATCAACCACTTATAATTCCATGGTTCACTAGGTTTGACTATTGTCTATTATGCCTAACCATGTTTGATTATGTTTAATTTGGCTGGCCATGGTTGATTATGATTGGCTTCAATCAACCACGGTTTACCATCTTTGGTTTTGGTCAACGTTGCTTGAATATGTTTGACTATGGTTGATTTGGTTCAACGTGGTTGATTGTGGATAACCACGGTTAACAATGACCAACGATGGTTAATTGTAGTGAACAATGCTAGACTATAGTTGAAATTCAATTGAACTTGCTTGACCATGCTTAGTACATGATTTGCTATACAATTAACCATTTTTTACTATAGTTGACTATGGTTTACCATGCTTAATAATGGTTGACCATGGTTGATTATTGTTGACTTTGATTGGCCATGGTTGTCCATGTTTAGCTAAGGTTTCCCATGTGGGACTATGTTTATCTATTATTGACGAGGATTGACCATGTTCAATTTTGGTGAACTTTGGTACATTTAACGTTGGTTTACTATGTTTGGCTTTCTTTGACTGTACTTGATTATGATTGACATTCAAATAACTGTTGCTAACCATAGTTGATTATGGTTGACCATTGTTTTAATATGCAGATTGAATATGGCTAACCATGGATTTATGGTTGATAATGCTTAACCGTGTTTGATTATTGTTCACCACATTCGACCATGGTTGATAATGTTTGATTATGGTTAACTATGATTTGCTATAGTTAATTATGATGTTAACTATGTTTGACCATGGTAGACTTTGATTGAGTTTGGTTGGTCATGTTTGAACGATGTTTTACAGTGGTTCACTATGGACAGAACATAGCTATGGTTTAATATGGTTGACTATGGATGATTAACCATGTGAACTATGGTTGACTTTGGTTGACTATACGTATTTTGATGACAACATTACATCATACTTGAAATAACGTTTTATAATTAAAATAACAATAAAAATAACTATCTTAAATATTTTTCATGTTACTTTAAATTGAAATGATTAAAGCATGTTATTTTATTTTAAAGTGTTAATTTAAAATGTTAACATAACATTTAATTTGAAATAAAATTTTAAAATTGAAATGACAATAATAATACTTTAAGTATTTTAAATTTCATTTTTTTCATAGTTGCAAATTTGATAATTTAATTAATTATTTAAATAAAATTGAATCCCATTATAAAACATAGTTTTCTAAATTTAAGATCTAATATTTTTATTTATGTACTTATTGTGAAATGGACAAATTATGAAGTGTACAATGTACTTATTCAATTAGAAATGTATATAAAAATAATATTTTGATTAAAAACCATAAATTGCGCAATTTAATTGAAAACAAAACCATATGATAATTCATTTTGAAATGAAAGCATATAGAAAACCAATTTAAATAATGTAATAATTATTTTTGAAATAAAATAAATTAATAACATACATAAATCTTATTTTTAAACATTTTAAATTTTGTTTATTTGAAATAGAGTCAACTAATTTATATAATTTTATTTTGAAATAAAAATAAATTAATTTGCAAGTATACGACATACAAATTACAAACTTGAAATTAAATTACTTTCAAATCTTATTTTAAAATATAATTTTTTTACTATGTTTTGATTTTACTTTGACACAAGTGGTAAACATAATAATTTCAAATGCATAAAATCAAATTGAATCTCATCCTATATATATATATATATATATATATATATATATATATATATATATATATATATCACTATTTTTATTTTATTTTATTTTGATATACAATACCTACAATAATGAAATGAAAATATGGCAATTTAACTAATTCAATAGTTAGATATTTATATAATTTGAATTACATATAAAAAAATGTATAAATCTCATTTAGTTTCTAGAATATAACATAATGAAGAAATGGTGCATTGGTAAAAGCATAAAATCTTAATTATCTTTTTGAATTGAAATGATAAATTTGTCAACGTTTTAAATTCGATATTTATTGATTTGTATAAATTTGAAATATTTGAATTGAAATGGTGAAAATTTTAAATTTGAAACATACATTTAAATACAACTGAAATTTCATTCTAAGGTTTACCATTCTAAGCTCTATCAAAACTTCAAAAGTTGCAACATTTTAAAATTTAATAGATTTTAATTATAACTTAAACGGTAGATGTGGTTGACATTATTAGAAACTGTATTAGTGGAATAAACATAAATTTGTTGTTTAGATTTTCGGAAATCATGGAATTTGAATAATTGTTTCCTTGTATTACATTTTTAAGCTTTTCTTTCACTTTACCAAGAAGCGACCAACTTGGGATAAGAGGTATCATTATACTTGTTACATCTAAAAGAACAAAGGTGGTTTTGCCTACAGCTATATTTGTTATTAAAAACAATTGATGATTGCAAATTTTTCCATGCGTAAAAAAAACTTATTGATTTACCCTTCCATAATACTATCGTTTTCGTTATGCACCTTTTTTACTGATCTGGTCATTTATGGTGTGTTCATGGTGACTGCAATTATAAAGAAAACATTAAACAAAATTGCAATAAAAGGAAACTATACATGCACGAAAATGAATCATATGTACTCTACTTCATCCTCATCTTGCTTTAGTTAATAGGACGATTTGATTTCAATATCAAACATCCCACTAACAACTCATCTTTTGTCCACACCATCTCAAATAACACAACCAAGAGCTCATCTCATCTTCTTCAATCCACTTCACACAATGTCAGTGTTCCATTAAACAAGAACCATCCCGACATCATCATACTTGGGAAAGTTCAAAAAATGCTTAAAATTATTAGAAACAAAAACAAAATAAAACAATAACAAAAAAATGCAAATCAACCTATGCTTCTCAACCAACCATAAATTTAAATTTGTGAACTATTTAGTAGGAAAGAAGAGAATATGATGCAACAAGCGTTCCCAACCATTCCCAACTTTCCATGAGCTAAAAAAACATTCCCAACACAACCTATGGAAAGCATAAACCCATTACATTAAATGTAAACAATGTAAATGTTAATTTAAAACTATATGAAATTATGTTTCAAATTAATAGAAGATGAAAATTAAATTGTTAAAATATATCATCCATGTACTTTTTGGTTTTATCCTCTTAGGCCTTAATAGATCCAAACATTAAGACCACTGTTTATTCCAGAAAGAAGAGTATAATAGGAGATTATAGCATCCTATTTCCAAAAAAAGACGACACAACACCTATACAGTCCTGCAACTCAAGGTTTCCATGGATTGAAGCCATGGAAATCAGACAACAAAAATCTTGCTAACAGGGAGGATGTGAATTATTACATACAAAGACATTCATTATGAAATATGGAAAATGTAGACCCAAGTAACATAAATGTTGATTTAAAACCACTTGAATTAAATCCTTGAACCAACGTTATCTTTTCTAAAAAAGACAAATTAAATTGTTAGAATAGATCCATATAAACCCACTACATTTTATTGCTACATTAAGCAAGGCTGCAAAGTAAATATTACTTTAAAACCACATGAATTAATTATAAACCCACTACATTTGATTTGCTAAAGTAAGCAAGGCTGCAAAGTAAATATTACTTTAAAACCATATGAATTAATTGACAATAGATCCAAACCTTAAAACTAACTGAAAATAGCCTATTAATCTATCCACTTTGGGCATGAATAGATCCAAACCCACCCATTAACTATAACTATTATAGGATGAAAAGTCTTTAACCAACGCATTAACTATAACTATTATACAAGGGGAAATCAAAGTGTGTATAAATGTGAGATCCAGGCTGGAGATAGATGTATGTTAATGTCAAACAGTTAAATCCACTCACCCAGTTCTTATGAACTGTTCTGTCCTTTTCTATCAACCATCCTTCCACAAAAATGATCTGCCTTACCAATAAGAGAGATGTCCTCTAATCATCTTGGAGGACGCTTTCCCTTCTATGACGACTTCTTATAACAAAAAATTCCCAGGGTAAAGAAAAGCCTTCACAGCTTGAAAATAACTAACTAGTTTGACATTTCCGTTCGTAGGCAGCATTACAGGGGCAAACACTTCACTTAAAATATGATTGAAACAGTGAAGGAGGTCATCTATGGCTATTAAAAATTTACCAAAAAGAAAGTGTCCAACATAAATCAAAACCACTTATCAAGTAATATTTCTTCTTTGTAAATCTATGAAAAAACCTAAACATCTACAAATCTAAATATAAATCTAGGGGGATGCCTCTGAATACATCCACCACATACATCCAGTTGCATTTTATTGTTTGAAAGGAAGAGGGTGTACATACAATAACAATAAAAGATGGAAGCCATGGATTCTATCTCCACCTTGAATATTTCATTCAAAAGGAAAAAGGTAGGTCTGCGTCTGCATCTGCATTTAAGCCTCCCATTCCGCCTGCCCTGCCTTGCCCATCTGCATTTAAGATTCCCACTCCGCCTGCCCTGCCTTGCCCATTTGCATTTGCGCCTCCCACTCCGCATGCCATGCCTTGCCCGTTTGAAATAGCTAGTAGTTGATGCATGAATAACTAGTATTTGATGGATGGATACCGGGCAGTTCCCATTAAACTAGAAAAAGGCGGGTGATAACGGGTGATTACAAGTACTCATGGAGAACAAATAACATATAACTTGTCCGTGACACTTAAATTTTGACCTATCATCCACCAACCATAAGTTAAGTGATTGTGCTAGTAGAACATTAACAAAAAAACTTTGTTTGAAATAAAATGTATAAATAATTTTAACATGTGTAATTTGAGAAAAAAGGTAATTAACTTTTCACTAGAATTTTTCCAATCACTCTATCGTACAATCAAATTATGTTTGATTCGTTATATAGTAAATTTCAATCATTATATGATAACTATAATGCCATTATATAAAATGTATTGATGATTTTAACATGAGTAATCAAATTACGTTTGAGTCATTACATAGTAAGTTAGAGTCATTATATGGTAACGATGGTGCCATTATATAAACTTCATATATATTGTATTGGTGATTTTAACATTTACTTTGCACTCAAGTCTTTTCAAACATGACCATACAATCAAATTATGTTTGAGCCATGCGAAGTGATTGTCTTTGCACTCAAATCTTTCCAACCACTCGATCATGCCATCAAATGTGACGGTTTCATACCATCAAATTATGTTTAAACCATCACAAGGTAAGTTCAGAACATTATATTGTAACGATGACATATGATTAGAGAACTCACCATGTAAGGATTAAGACCAAGGGGATTTTTCTTAAGCATTTGACCAAATGTTTTTTGGTACTTAATTTTGAAAACTACGAAGGAATTAAAAGGTTACATCATAGGAAAGTTTTAATTGATTTTTTTATATTATTTCTAGTTTTTAAAAGATTTTGGATGGAATAAAGATGGTCAAAACTTTCTTTGTTATAGTTATAAAATGAATAGAATTTTGATTATGGTGATTTGTGATTTTTTTAAAATTTAAATTGTAATTTAAATATTATTTCAAAAAGGATATTGTTTGATGACTTTTATTCTATTTTTAATTATAGAATTTTAAAATATTTCACAATCATTTATATTTGGCTATTTTTTGCTTTTGTCATTTCTTAGAATGTTACCTCGATCCTTGTTTGTATTGTGAAATATATGTTTATAGCTTTGAGCCCATCATTAATAATTCATTTCCTCGTAATAGAAAACATGTGCATCATGACATACTAGCAATCATATCCCACAAGGTACAAGGAAATATAGGTGTATGCATATTAGATCTAGATGAGTCACATGCCACTCACACCCGTAACTTAGTCCTCCAAAGGTTTGGGGGAAATGTGTGGAATATCATAATATCCTTTTAGGACTCCACTATATATGGAATTTTTCTACTTTCAATGTACACATCTTTCAAATAAAATCATTTATGCCTCAAATAATGATCATTATCACTTCGCATGGACATTTAGCTATTAAAGTCTTATTACAAATCATAAACATTGTTCCTTAATCCCAAAATCCAAGTTTGTCCCATGTGGTAATTCTAGATATTCAAGCATTGGTATTATAATCAAGTGAGCCTAATTCATTTTAATGCAAACTTATCAAAAAATACAACATTTGGGGTGAAAATTTGATGCTAGTTCGATGCTTTTTTGCATTAAGTAAATGTCAACCAGTAAATTGACCAATGCCAATTGAACATCTATAAAGATGCGTTGAATATTCCACATGTTTTAACATTTAATTTTTGATGTTCCATAGAGTTTTTATCCTCTAATGAAAAATGGAATTGGCAGCCCTTAAAGGACCTTAAGTCGATGAAACAAATGTTGAACAAACATCACTTAAGAGACATTAAGTTGTACATTAAGAATGTCACTTAAGTGATGTTGGTTGGATGTTAAAAGTTAACTTAACATCTCTTGAGTGATGTGCATTCAATGTTTGTCTTATAATTGCAATGCTAGAAAATGCGATACTTTACAAGTTAGTTAAGCGACATATGTTGAATTATATAAGAAAACGCCCAAATTTTGAGGTTGATTTTGGTTCCCCCCATCAATGTTGTTTCAACAATGCAACATTACGAGCTTATGTAACATCATTTGAGTTTAAATAGTTCCAATTACATAATTATGAATCTCTTTTTTCTCTTCTAGAAATGTTGATTCTAGTTCTTATAAGCTCGGTAAAATACATCAAAGTCACAAACATGTTAAGAAGAAAAAATGTGGAAGTTAAGGGGCACATAATTCAAAACAACATTATATCCTTCTTATATTTGTTGATTATTCATCGCTCCTACTTGCAATAGAGTTAAAGTAGCTTTTAGACGTCTTTTTCCTCAGTTCCCGCATATGTCAGCAGACAATAAAATTTTATTTCTATATATTTTGCAGAGTGGAGCTATATTGATGCTCATTTATATGAATTGTAGTTGTCACTGCAAAAATTGAAATCCTATTGTCAGTAATGTAATCCTCATGCCCATGCAAAATCTTTTGAATTTCATGATTATCCATTTGACATTTCCCATGACACAAAAAAAAATCCATGTTCTAAACCTCTGGAGCTTTGAAGACACCTCAATGAAAACATTGCCCTGCAAAGGGAAGGGAACATTGAGATAGAGATTGAACCAAATATATCACACCCCAAAGCTAGAGATAAATATTGAGCCACCAATCTAGAGACACAAACCTAAAAGATTATTTAAGCACGGAGCCTCAATTGATGAACATGGCACATAAAGAAATAAACCCAGGGATGGAAGGAACTAAGGAAACCACAAATAAGAAAGAACAAAACACCAAGAATTTGTCAAAAGACATGTAACAACAAGAATTCAAGAGATTGGTGAAGCGTTGTCTTCTAAAGACCAACCTCGATTGAATTTCAATTTTACGCCACAACACCGCAATGATTTTAATTCTCCATATTTTTTTTCCACAAGTCTCTAAGCCTTCATCAAACCAAACTTACCTGTATTTCCAATGGAACTACTAGGGGAAGCCAATCAAGGTGAACAACCCTTCAACATCCATTCCATACTCCATAGTCCCACTCGTAATTAATATTTTTTTTCAGTTCAAAACAACGACAGAGGAATATGTTTGGCATGTGTGGTGTCATAACATAAGTGCACTCGGATTTATAGTTTAGTGTAAGATTCGCCAAGATTTCATAAGATTTTCTAATTTTGTGAAAGATTCGCCAAAACTTTTACAAGTTTTTATAATTTTGTGAAAGATTTGCCCAAAATTTACAATATTTTATAATTCTGTGAAAGATTTGCCAAACAATTATATATACATATTATAGTATTGATAAAATAGCCTTCACACTTTTCTGTGTATCATGGGGATTCGCCCATTTTTTATACATATAAATTTAGGGGGGGTTCGTAAAATCATCCCTGGAGTGGGAGCATTTGAATTATGTAGAACGGAAAAACAATCTAATCAAGAGGTTAATTGTGATATTAAGATGAGAAATCATCCTGTTTACGATGAAGACTATAGCTGCTGGGTTACTCCTTCATTAATTGGCAGAATGACGCACTGGTTAATAATTGGCAGGTTTAAAAAAAATTATGATGGTAGCGAATACAAATTACGCTAAACAAGTTGAATGGGAAGGATTCGGCATCGACAATTATGTTGAGTCTCTTTCATTGGACACATAATGTCTTGAGGGGAGATGACGAACAAATTAGTGCTAAACAATTTGTTGATAAAGCATATAAAGGATTTTGGACGCTACTGCATCACAATAATCACATTCTGATAATGAAGAACGTGCAGAACATTCAATATGTCACTCTGTAGTTGATTTGAGTTTCTTTATTCTTACTTTGATCTCGATTTAGATCTAGTCTCTAGAAGATAGAATTTAGGCCCTTGAGGCAGATTTTGTAATTTATTCCTGTGCTATTGCAACTGGTTTTTTTATTTTTTAATTCAAATTATAACCGTTTTTGTAAAAAAAAGAAAAAAATGTTATTTTATTGAGTTATATGGTTTGAAAGATGATTTTGTGAAGTCCAGCGTGCAATATCCCAATGTGCTATATTTTCCCAAAGAGCAAAGAAGGCGAAGGGATTTGAAGAAGGCTCGCGAATTAAGAGAAGTAGGCATGGCTATCTATGGATTTGAGGATGCATGCATTAAACAAAATATCACATGACATCCCAAATACAAAATGTTCCATAAATGGGATCTTAAATTCCTACAATGAATGGCCTTTAGCTGGCTTGAGCAAATCGTTGACGCATCATTCCTTTATTTGAGGCCTAATTTTTCTTCCACCGTATTTCTAATGAGAAGAACACTGCGAACAAAAATCAACAACAAAAGAGGTCAGTTTAAAAGATCAGCAACAACATATCCGTACTCATCATCCAATTCCGAACTCAACAATAGAAGAGCAGCATTGCATCCTGTGGGTGTGCACATTCATGTGTTTTGAGCAGTGTGTGCACATGTATAAGATTTATTGTTGAGAACATAATTGATCTACTACTAGCACGTGTCAAAAGTATCCCTGGTCTTCCATTAGTAAATGGTGGGAGGACTTAACATTCTTGAATTTGTTTATAGGCCTTCAGGGTTTAAATACCTTTCAAATAATAACAAAATTCAATTTACTAGGCTATCTAAATCTATGTGAAAACATCCTTTTAAGGTAGATTTTAAAGTGAGGTTTTGATCATGACCGAGTCCCCTGGAAAATTGGTGGGAAGATGAGATTTAAAAAAATCTTGTTTGAAAAAATATATATATAAAATTATCTATCAAGATCTCTGAGCATTGCAGGTGGAGGTAGCAATCCAATATGGAAAGAGCAATTTGTTTTCACTATATCCGAGGGGGTTACCGACCTTACCTTAAAAACAATGGACAACGATACTTGCAAACGCGGATGGCTTCATTGGAGAAGAAAGGTGCATATGAGTCCCCATCATTGCAATCTCAGCCATTTTCTTAAAGCTTGCATTCTTCCATATTTTTACAATGTTATTTTTGCTTCATTTTATTTCTTATAATTCATTATTGTGGTGCATAGCGTTCCATTGGAGGCATTATTCATGGAAGGAAACGTACCCTCGATGCACTACATCGTCATCCTTCTAGACAAGACCTATTGTGGGGAGATAAAAGTGGGCCTCGCATTCACTAGTAAGACAAGACTTATTGTGAGGAGATAAAATTCGGCCTCACATTCACCGGTAAGGTGCAGTCGGTGTATTTGCAGAGTTTAATTATACGAGAATGTTTCCTTGGAATCGTAATATCATGTATTTATTTTAAGTTTCGAATATGTTGACCAATTAGTGTAACTTTCAATTGTTTTTTCCTGCATCATGAGAATTTTAAAATCCAGGGCAGTTTAAATATAAAGGTTAAATTGTAAGTGTTTAATATTGTAAGGTTGATATGCAAGTGTTTTCTTAATTTATGGCCATTGGAAATTGCAGGTTGAAAAAGAAGATTGCTATGAAGAAGCAGCAACATAGGAGGTGTGAAGGTGGAAAGAAATGGGTGATAATGAGTTATGCATTGAACAATATTTGAGTATTGCTCTCGCAGTCGCTCTCACTAGGTTCACTATGATCAAGTTCAACCCTTTGAAAGAAGTGCATGGGTTTCTATTCATCAATATGTTGGGAGTTGTGTACTGCTTCTCAGCTGCTGTAAATTTTATCTTATCTGTGGCCGAAGTTTTGGGTTTCATGACGTTCTTTTGTTTCTTGCTCTCTAAGATATTGTACATGTATGGCATTGACCAGTTTCACAACCATATTCAAATTATTGAAACAAAATATGGGAATTATGTATTTTTTCGTCTGTTATGATATGTTGGATTATGGATTATTGTAGTCCAAGATACTATATACATATTGTATATGGGTTGTGTGAACATGTTCCCATCTAGAAACACGGTATTAGTCATTTTGGTTGATCAATCAACTTGAATGAGATGGAGAGAGTTTCTTTTAGGATGTGTGCATGATTTAAACAATAGTTGATCTCTTTCGTATTATGTTTTGGTCTCTAAACATAAACTTATAATATACTGGTTTATTGCCATTAACTGTGTAGATCATGCAATGAAACTTTTATCGTGAGCAAGGTTTCATTTCAATACATATAATAGACAGAGGATTTGACAATTGCCTTGTCATTTGGTACCTATTTATATCTACATTATTTTATAAATAATTTTGAATGTTTGAGGAACCCATATTCTCATAAGGCTTCAAACAATTTTGTCCCAACGATTATGTAGCTTATAACATGTAGTCTTCATATTTCTAAATAGCATGTTGGCAATGTTGCAAGAACATTGCCACTTTCGTATTTCTTGTTCATTTACAAGCCATGATGCAATAATTATTTTGTTCTCATTCTCAATTTTTGATAATCTTGCCATTAAATTCAACAATCATTGTTACTTCTTTGACCTCGGGCTTACATTGTAGGTATAAATTAGCCTTAGCTTTCTAACAAAATTGCACAGTGAATGGAAGCTAACGCGTGTTAGCCTTCATATGTTAGCTTTCCACCTAACACAACAACATTGTCATCAAATGCATTGCACCATGAATAAAATCTAACTTGGGTTAGCTTTCCTTCTAACAACATTGGACGGTGAATGAAAGATACCACGTGTTAGCCTTCATATGTCAACTTTCCATCTAACACGACCGCGTTGTCATCAAATACTTCGCACCATGAAGGTATTGTGACTCGGGTTAGCTTTCCTTCTAATAACATTAGACGGTGAAAGAAAGCTAACGCGTTTTAGCCTTCATATGATATATTTTCATCTAACACAACCACATTGCCATCAAATACATTCCACCATGAAGGAAATCCAACTCGGGTTAGCTTTCTTTCTAACAACATTGCATGGTGAATGAAAGCTAATGCGTGCTAGCCTTCATCTGTTAGCTTTCCATCTAAAACAACCACATTGTCATCAAAGACATTGCACCATGAAGGGAATCTAACTTAGGTTAGCTTTCCTTCTAATAACATTACACGGTGAAATAAATCTAACGCGTGTTAGCCTTCATATGATATATTTTCATCTAACACAACCACATTGCCATCAAATACATTCCACCATGAAGGAAATCCAACTCGGGTTAGCTTTCATTCTAACAACATTGCACAGTGAATGAAATCTAATGCGTGCTAGCCTTCATATTTTAGCTTTCCGTCTAAAACAACCACATTGTCATCAAAGACATTGCACCATGAAGGGAATTTAACTCAGGTTAGCTTTCCTTCTAACAAAATTCCATAGTGAATGAAAACTAACGCGTGTTAGCCTTCATATGATAGCTTTTCATCTAACACAACCACATTGTTAGCTTGCATAATTATGAAGGCAGGTTGCATAGTCCGGATGTTTGCTTGTTGTTAGCACTGACATGCAAAACTATGATTCCTACATCGATGTTGCTCAATATAACGGTTTATTCCTTCATTAAGCCAGCACCACCATTGCTAAGTAACCAACCATGTCCCTCTCTCAGTTCATCATTGCTTTTTTTATATGTCCAAAAATTTGTATGTGCTAAGCTCCATCTTCTTAAAAGAAATATTATATCTACTTATCTAGGGTCCCAATCAGATATGTTGGTTCCTCTTACATAGATTGCAAGGAGAAGTAAATCTATGCTTAGTTTTTAATCTAGTAGAATTTTTTGTCTTATATATATGGTGTTTTTTCTAACACCGCATACACGTTTTGCTTTTGGCACCAAATGTTTAGAGAAACCTACATTTGTCGTAGGTGGTACCCTTTGGAGTTCTTATGGAAAAACATTTGCCAAAAATAGTGGCCATTCTTCTAGCCTTTGTCCTTTTAACAGTTAAAAGATCAATGCTACAAGAAACATACAATTATATGTTTTTGCTTCACCTGCAATGTTGAGATTTGTTGCATTGAGAGTAGCGAGGTGCTTCCAACCCAAAACGAGGAGATGTTGTCACGCTTGTTACTCTCGATGCTTCCAACCCAATATGAGGAGATGTTGTCACATTTGTCACATTACGTTTCCATGCGGACTCATAACTTATCAAAAATTAAATAAAAAAAATTAAAAAACTCCATGTCGACTCATAATAAAAACATCTTAATCCCAAATATATTAAGCATTGAGATGATACAATTTTTCGAGGTGTAATTTTTTTTTTTATATTAAAAAATAGAATTAAACCCAATAAACTAAATCTCTAGATTCTTAATACACATAACACTAAACCTTATACTTTTTAAAATCTTAGAATAAATAAATAAAACCTTAGACTTTTTAAATAATATTTATGGAATCGCTTCACATGTAAAGACAAAGCGAAAACTCTAATTTGAAGCATTCCTATGTTTCCTTTTCTGTATTTCATGGTCATAATTTTCTTGCAAATCCCTTTCAAGCCATACCGTATTTCTTGCTCACAATTTGTTTGCGGATCCCTCCTAACCACACAAGAATTGCATTTTTTTCACATATTTTAATAAGTTCTCCATTTGAAAGCCATTACTGCATTTTTAAAAGATGTTTCGAGACACACAGGGTTTTGAACAAGGTTTCATTTGTCAACCATGAGCGCCATGGAGAAAGAGGCTTCTTCGGGACCTCGCAAAGTTGGCTAACCCTCCACCAAGCCTGTTGGAGCCGATATGGACTCTATTGATAGGGAGATTGCTGAGTGGCGGAAAGTAGCGCTCCAGGTAACATTATTTTTTGGAAATTGAATTACCTTTTTTTGAAATTGAATTACAGAAGACTCCAATGAAATTTCTTTTCATTATCTATTGTGGAAATGTTATGATAGTTTGATGTTAGATTTATCTTTTATTATTAGTATTAACTTTATTTCAAACTCAAAGTTCGCAGTCCATAAATTGGCCATAATTTGGGAGGAATATTTGAGGAATAATGGCAGATGCATTGCTCGGAAACACAATAAAAATAGTATTAAAAATTTAGATGTGCGTGGGAGGCTAATCTCAATCCAAACCTATCTCATTTACAATCTGAATCTATGACTGAGCTCAATCCAAACTTGTTAGTTTTAATATTCCAATAACCTAAAACATCCACAAAAGAATGCACCCAATACTCGACACCAAATGCTATCAAATATCAACAATAGCATTACTAAATGCTAGCAGATCTAAGACTTTAATTGTTGACATATGTAACAGGACTGTGTGGAAAAAAACCCCAAATATGGAGCACACTTGCATTCTCAAATAATTAACTGATAGCAACCTGCAAATTAAGAGAATGAATCTATATTAAAGGAAACCAATAAGCATTATAGGAATCAAAGGTTTGCTACCAGATCAATTCAATCAATCAATCAATCATCATCCAATCACCAATGTGGTTGCTGTGACCGATGACAAAACACTTTTACAACTACAAGATTGTTCTCCTGCAATCTATCCCCTTGTCAAATTCAAGGCTGCAATTCTCCAACCTTTACAACAATCAAATCGGATCAGCTGCATCTCATCGATTTCAGGTTTAATAATGAATATATTTCTCAGGTCTCGTCAACAACTCGACACAATTTAAAAATTGTCACTCGGCTAGAACGCAACCATATTTCATTTGCCCTACTAAGGGATTGTGACCTTTATCTATGCACACGGGATTTTTTTTTCATGTCATATACTTTCTCAGTCAAATTGTATTATCAGTCAAACCCCAACAGTACCTTCAGGCATCGACATCATTGAGTAGAAGAGTGCATTCATATAAATGGAAAAAACAAAGTATTGGAAACATTACTAGATATCTTCGCTTCAGATTTAGAACAATCCTCTCAATCACCTGATGTTATCACGTTCTCAATGGTCTATCCAACGCTGCACATACATTCCAACTCAATCATTACATTAAAGATTTGAGTGTGCACATTACAGCTTCTCAAGTGATGGATTGATTTACTCTAATGGTGGATCAACTTATCATAGCAGTAAATTAGAAGCAGAGCACACTTCTATGCAATCCAATTCCCTCTTCTTGCACAAGATCAGTTTGCTGTTCTTCGTTCTACATCAGTTGATTGACAGTGTTCACTATTATACGCCTGAGTTTACACTTGATTACTAGAACACAACGTATAAATTCCCTTTTTGACTGTTGCAAATCACCATAAATTTAATTAACCTGATTGCTGGAAATATCATTAACAGAGCACACAAATTATGTTCAATCACTGGAACAGAGAAAAAATTTCATAAATGATGCTGAAGATGAATATGTTATTTCCCATAAAATGAACTGAATCTGAAACTAAGTAGATCGCTGAAGTTTGCACTCAATCATTTACACAAGAAAATTTCAGAGAACCCATACTAAATACTATCAAATAAGACGTGAAATTTAAACCCCCACGCTGAAAGAGAGCTGCTATTTTTCCCTTGCACAAAAACAGAGTATATTTCATTCAAAATCACTATAGAATACATGACAAAGCAAATTCTATTAACCTACAGGAGTTTCCTGTCAATCCCTCATACATTCAATTAATCATCAACAGATTAATACATATCATTTCTCTGGCTTGATTTCTCATTCTTGGCGTCAAGGCCTTGGCCATTTTTTTTAATTTCTCTCTCTAACCTCCTCTCCTTATTCTCTACTCAACAAATTTATGAATATGATAAACCGGTGATTAATTCAAATCACAAAGGAAGATTAGTATCCTCCAAGTTTAGATAACAAATCCCTGATGTCCCTATAATTTCTCAACTTCTCTAACTTTATGCTAGAATGGAAAATCTGTTACATTATATGGCAAAACAAACCCCCCCTACGTGGACTTTCTAGGATCCTCTAGAGACTAGAACCTATTGAAAACTTAGGAAAATTACAACTTTTACATGATGCTCCTGCATCAAAAAGTGTAACACCCAAGCATTTTACAGGTGGACACTGGCCTTGACTGAACTTCAACCTCTTTGGTGTCATAGATTCTTCCCCCAATTAATAAACAAAACATTTAATTAAAATCCACAACATTTAAAAAGTAAGAGGTCTTACCCGATTGTTTATCAGGAATCAAGCGTTGCTCCTTTACATAGTGCCTTTCAGACAAGTGCAGTTGCACAACCACCCTGGAATTGATGAATTCTGGTACACCGTTCGCCCAAACATTCGCAAATAATTGTACTGAATCACTGATAGGATTTTATATCTTAGAATTTGGGGTATACTACCATCTATGCTTTTCCTAGATTAAATGAGGATGGGGTAAGTGTACTGTCCAGATTGATTTTATGGTCATCGTCCGAAATTTGAAATAAACAATTATATAGAAAAAAAGAAATATAAAAAATAACTGGTAGTTGATGCATGGATAACTCGTAGCTCATGCATGGACAACATGTAGTGACAAACAACCCATTTAAGTAAAGAAAGTAACAGGTAGATGAGGCATAGACAACAGGTCATTACAACTAAGCATAGAGAACAAGTAATAGATAACTTGTTCATGGCACTTAACTTGTGACCTATCGGTGTTCATCGGCCACAAGTTATGTGGCTGTGCTAGTAGATACCCATTTGGGAAGATGGAGCTCCAGGCATCATAGAGTATGGATTGATTATATCTAGATGTGGGTTGTTGAGCTGAATACGGATTTGAAATTGGTCTTGTGCAAGTGCAGATTGAGTTTGTTGTCATTCAAATTTTTCCCAGCAAGAAGGTATCACGAAGATCAAGAGCTTGGCTGAATTTTCTAGAATTACTTGGTGTATTTTCTACAACAGTATGAGGTAAACTTCTAGGAATATTTAGTCAAGGAAGAATAAATTGGTTGAGAATCGAGCATTTTCTTCTCACCAAGAATATGGTTCAACTAATAAATGAAAAGATGCTTTACCAACCATTGCCATATCTTTCCAGAAATTATGTCATCATAAATGCTGGAAAGTGTGAGACAGGGTTCCCTCTCAAGGAATGTGAGGGCTGCCTCCTTTACTTGCTCAAAAATTTGGTCAATGGCCTGCAAACTGCTCCTACTTGCAAATGTTGTTAGTTTCTCTACTGCTTAGAACTGTTCTTGAGTGTGCCTAGGGATGAGATAAATCCTTTCAAATACCATCAGTTTGAGGACTGATATTTGGGTTACAAATCTGAGCATCCCTCATCCACTTGCACTTGTGGCAAAAGTTCAAAAATACCCTACATTTTTTACATTTAACAGTGAGTACCTTGTGCCCTAGCTGCCACCAATTCTGTCAGAGGAGCAAATAATGAGCTCCAACATTTACTGTAAATGCTAGCATGTGCCACATGGATGTTAATAATGGCGTGCTAACTAATGGTGTTATGTGACTATCATCTGACCAAAAGTAATGTTATTAATGTTAGATAGATAAACCACAATAACAGGCTTGTAGGACAATAATTAATATACCAGGAGTTGATATATTGACAACTTATCTTAGGATGGCCTATTGTTGTGTATCTTACCATAGTTTAACACAATGCATTCCATTCTTTCCACTCCTGTGTGTCTGTTACCATTGTGCATGTACATTGGTTTCCCTACTTGACATCACAGCATGTTAAAATGACTCTCAGCATGGCCTGTGAATATCTGTAGTTCAGGGAAGGTCACTCTTAGCGTAGTTCATGACTCCCAGTGAATGTATGTTTGAGAGACAGCATTAAAGGTGTAAGGTGTATACAATTTAAATTTTCTAGACATTTATTATTTCTTTTATATCATAAAAAAAGTAAAGAGAACGAATAACATCATAGTTCACAAAAAACAATGTACAAGGGAAAAGCAACATCTAGCAGGTTGACAACAATGAGATCTTACAAAGACACTAAATTTTCTCTGACAAGGACATCAATGGTCAAAGCCATGCATGAGGATAAAACTTGACCAGTTGTAGTATTGAACGACTCAGGTTTTGAATATTACCATCGTACTACACCTGCCAACCAATACATCACCCAGTTATATGTTGCAATATTTTCCATGATGTCAACCAATAACTTATGATCTCTTTGTTATAAGATGACTAGTGTGCCGGGATCATAATTCTTCTGTTCTGGATCTTTTGACTGTAGGATTGTAGTTGCTTGCACAATGCATCTGCTTCCAATTTCTGCTAGCTTGAGATTGTATATTCGTGCACATAAATATTGAGAATTACACTTCTTCTACTTGTGGTGCGGCAATGTTGATAAAAATTGTGAGCATTGTTGCATTTTACAAAAGAAAAATTGGCATCCATTAAGTACTATCCTTTATTTAAATTGACATTCTTTAAGACAGATAAATTGAAAAAAGGGCAAGTTTAAAGACACTTGCCACCATATGCTTGATTTGAAGAGTCATTGGCAATTGAGCCATATTAGGCTGTTGTAACTTCGGCTTAGCAAGAGTTTCCTTCAATGACACTCCCACAACAATATTCTAGACTGTATGGCCTTGTACACTTCTTAATTAGCCATTTACACTTTTTCTGCTTGGGGTTAGTGGAATATTCATGTGCTTTCTTGGTGTTGATAAGACGACTGTTGTTGGGAAATCAAGACAGGAACCTTCCTCCGAGAACAAGATAAATCATACACAATGCCAACGACCAAATACTCATAGTTGTCCTGTCCATTACCCTAACCAAGTTCTTATAAAAGCTACTGGATTGGCAATGTGACATGTTTCTTGAATCCCTTAAATTATCCTTGTTTCTAATTTTGTGGAGTATATTAGTGAGGTTTGGTTGTTGGTTTGCTATTATTTGTATCTTGGATTGGTAGAGAAATGCTCTTGCACTCATGTACACAATTTTCAATATTATCTTCATCACAAGAGAAAACGTCAGTGACAAGAATCAAAGTCTCTCTCTACTTTATTTATATGAGAGGTTAGGGAGGTAAATAATACTATGTGGGCACAAACCCTTATAAGCAATATACATAATCCTAACAAGCCAATACAAGTGAGATGTCCAGTCTAAAGAACATATGTCATGTTGCAAGGTATGGTTCCCACACCCTCGCTCGACACATTTTTCAAAATCTTAGCCTCTAACGCAGAAATTGCATTGCATGTTACTTAGGAAAACCCTAGTTGCGAAAACCGTCAAAACAGACAACGTTCGGTCCATGAAGTCATTGGAGAGGGGTGTCGATCCAGCGGAATTGACGGTTTGTCCATCCAAGCCCCAATTATAGACTTATGATGAGTTTCATCTCGCGTCCCAAAGCCATTCAGGGACACTTAGCAAATTTCAACAGGGGCATAAAAAACAAACTGAGCAACGAAATTGAGTTTCATTACCTCTTGCAGGTGTGTTTGGGCTTAGGCAAGATGACTATGATGCCCACACCCTCGCTTGGAATTTTTTTCAAAATCTTAGCCTATAATGTAGAAATTGCATTTTATGTTACTTAGCAAAACCCTAGTTGCAAAAATCTTTAAAATAGACAACATTCGGTCAATGAAGTCACTGGAGAGAGCAGTCCCTAGTAGTACTCCGATGTCACGGTTCCAGTGGAACTGACAGTTTGTCCATCCGAGCCTTGGTTACTAATTTATGGCGAGTTTCAACTTGCTTCCCAAAGCCATTCAGGGACACTTGGCAAATTTCAACAAGGGGCATAAAAAAAACCGAGCAACGAAATTGAGTTCTGTTACCTCCTGTATGTGTGTTTGGGATAGAGCGAGATGACTGCAGTGCCCACACCCTTGATCGACACATTTTTCAAAATCTTGGCCTATAATGCAGAAATTGCATTGCATGTTACTTTGCAAAACCCTAGTTGCTAAAACCATAAAAAAAGACAATGTTCAGTCCATCAAGTCACTTGAAATGGGTGTCCTTAGTGGTACTCCGATGTCATGATTGCAATAGAATTGATGGTTTGTCCGTCCAAGCCCCGGTTTTTACTTATGGCAAATTTCAACTCACTTACCAAAGCCATTTAGGGACAATTGGCAAATTTCAACCGGGGTCATAAAAAAAAAACCGAGCAACATAATTGAGTTCCGTTACCTCCTGCATGAGTGTTTAGTATAGGGTAACATGACCACAATGCCCAGACCCTTGCTTGGAAATTTTTTCAAAATCTTAGCCTATAATGCAGAAATTGCATTGCATGGTACTTAACAAAACCCTAGTTGCGAAAACTGTCAAAATAGAAAACATTCGGTCCATGAATTCACTGGAGAGGGGTGTCCCTAGTTATAATCCGATATCACGATTCCAATGAAACTGATGGCTTGTCCATCCAATCCCTGGTTACAGAGTTATGAAGAGCTTCCCAAAGCCATTCATGGACACTTGGCAAATTTCAACCGTGTGCATAAAAAACAAGCCGAGCAATATAACTGAGTTTTGTTACCTTCTGCAGGGGTGTTTGAGATAGGTCAAGATGACCACGATGCCAACACCCTCGCTTGACACCTTTTCCAAAATCTTAGCCTATAATGCAAAAATTGCATTGCATGTTACTTCACAAAACCCTAGTTGTGAAAAACGTAAAAAAACAGCGTTCGGTCCATCAAGTGACTGAAGACGGGTGTCCCTAGTGGTACTCCGATGTCATGATTCCAACGAAATTGACGGTTTTTCCGTCCAAGCCCCGGTTTTTGACTTATGGCGAGTTTCAACTCCCTTACCAAAGTCATTCAGGGGCAGTTAGAAAATTTCAACGGGGGCATAGAAAACAAACCGAGCAACATAATTGAGTTCCATTTCCTCCTGCAGGTGTGTTTAGGATAGGGTGAGATGATCACGATGCCCACGCCCTCGCTTGGCAAAAATTTCAAAATCTTATCCTATAATGCAGAAATTGCATTGCATATTACTTAGCAAAACCCTAGTTGCGAAAACCGTTAAAATAGAAAACATTCGGTCCATGAATTCACCGGAGAGGGGTGTTCCTAGTTGTAATCCGACATCACGATTCCAATGAAACTGACGGTTTGTCCATCCGAGCCCTGGTTATCGAGTTATGGAGAGTTTCGTCTCACTTGCCAAAGCCATTTAGTGACACTTGGAAAATTTCAACCGTGGGCATAAAAAAACAAATCGAGCAACACAGTTGAGTTTCATTACCTCTTAGAAGTGTGTTTGGGCTAGGGAAAGATGACCACGATTCCCACACCCTCACTTGACACATTTTTCAAAATCTTAGCCTATAATGCAGAAATTGCATTGCATATTACTTATGAAAGACCTAGTTGAGAAAATCGTTAAAATAGATAGTGTTTGGTCTATGAAGTCACTCAAGAGGTGTGTACCAAGTGGTACTACGATGTCACGATTCCAATGGAATTGACGGTTTGTCCATCCGAGCCCCAGTTACTGAGTTATGGCAAGTTTCAAATCGCTCCTCAAAGCCATTCAGAGACACTTGGCAAATTTCAATAGAGGGCATACAAAACAAACCGAGGGACATAATTGAGTTTCGTTACCTACTGCAGGTGTGTTTGGTCTAGGGTGAGATGACCATGATTCCCACAACCTCACTCGACACACTTTTCAAAATCTTAGCCTATAATGCAAAATTTTTATTGCATGTTACTTAGAAAAACCTTAGTTGTGAAAACTATCAAAAAAGAAAACGTTTGTTCCATCAACTCACTAGAGAGGGGTGTTCCTTGCGGTACTTCGATGTCACGATTCCAATGAAACTGATGGTTTGTCCATCTGAGCCTCGGTTATTGACTTATTGCGAGTTTCATCTCGCTTCTTCAATCATTCAAGGAGACTTGTGACTTGAAAATTTTCAACCGGGGACATAAAAAACAAATCGAGCAACTGAATTGAGTTTCTGTAATGCCCTAATTTAAATATTTATTAAATTTTCCCAAACTGCTCTAATTCACCAACTTTCATCTCTAGGTATATGTTTCACAACTTATTCGAAACACCTCCAATTGCTTTGGAATTTGTTGAGGAAGGTCATGAGTGGTTATAGGACACATTAACACCAATATGAAACATATCAGCAACTGATATACCCATCAATGATCTTAAATTTGCAAAGGAATAAATTTCGGGACAAGACTAGTCAAATTTTCCACTAGTTCGACCTTTGACTAGCTTTGATGTCTTGGTCTCCAAATTGCTCCAATTGCTCCCAAATATTCTGATAAGGTGTATGGATGATGTTAGAACATAAATATGTGTTTCAGGGATGCTTTTGGACCTTTAAAATACTTCTGCAAATCCTCTTTCAATACTGGCCAATGTAGGGAACTTCACTAGTAGTTTCTCTTTGACTAGTATTAGTCTCTAGGTCTCCAATTAGCTCCAAATGCCCCCAAATATTCAGAGAAGGTATATGACTGATGTTAGAAATTTATTATGATGTTCAGGGGTGATTTAGGACCATCAAAGGACTTCTGCAAACTTCTTTAAACTTCTGGCCAAGATGAGAGTTTTTACTAGCAATGTGGGGTTCAAATCCCCCCAGGGTAAATGCTGAATATGGCTCTCCAAATGCTTCCAAACCCACTCGAATTTATGAAAAAAGGAATAGGATGAATATGGGAAAATATTATGGTCGCATGTGCATCATTATTCATTTTTTGAGGTCTGTTATAACTCTCTCCCTACAGCTACAACTTCACTAGTTTCGACCTTGGGGGAAATGGCATTAATTCTTCTTCAAATGGTATAAAACTGAACAAGATGACTCCAAATTCTTAAGTACTGAACATGAAACTTGTGAAGCTCATTAATAAAAAATACATCAGAGAATTTATCTTCCATTCAAATTCATCAATATTTCATTGTTATACATCAAGATAGTGGGGAAATGGCACCATTTGTTCATTAAACATCATATTTACATCATTCCAACTGTATTTTCGACCTGATAAATTTCTGAATATGAAGCACAAAGTATAGGCATCCTATTACAACAGAAACGGGGCATGAGAAGCTCCCCTAAAGAGTACAATAGCTCACCAAGTGCGCAATTCCTCAAGGATCATGAATATGCCAAGAAATAAAAGAATGGTTGTAGAAGCAAGATGAAAGATATGTGATCATGAGATGCCCTGTAGCTTCAACCTGTAACAAAAGACTCCATTAAAGATCCATGAAAGACCTGAATGGCCTTTCCACACACCAACTTGGATGGGAATCTTTCACCCTCGAAATTGGCTAAGGCAAGAAGACTAGTTTTCCACTAGCTCTCTCTCTTCACAAATGCAAATTCTCAAATGATCAAAAGCTACCATTCTTCTTTGTTAGTATATTTTATAAACTTCTAAGGTCCTCCATGGGTCTAATTCCTCCTAAGAGCTTCATGCCAACTCAAGTTGTGAAGAGATTCCAAAGAATGCCACTTGTACAACAATTCTAGTTCCCTCCTTCTCCAAATTCGACTTGGTGTCTCTTTAGCTTCCCTAACTCACTTGAGCGCCCTCTTGGAGGCTATATTTATCCCTGAAATGTCATATATGTCAGATGTCAGCCTTCAGATCCGATTTGTGTCATAGGTGTCATAGCATCTTCATCATTTTTGTCATAGAGCTAGGGAATCTAGTCCAAGTGTCTCACTAGCTCCAAAATGCCTCTTCCTCTTCCACTCCAATTCGACCTTAATTGAACTCATCCCAAGAAGCTTGTGCTTCTTATGGATTCGAAATGACAAGAGGAGGATGCCATGTGGCATAGAAAATCTTGCTTGTGTGGGTCCCACATCCTTCATGTGTCTTCATGGTCAATTGCCACTTTGATTTTCCCTTGTATTTATTTATTTGGATCCTTTATTAAATATTTATGCCATTCTAATGTTCAAACATCATTTATTATCCCCCTTATTCCAAATCCCAAAGCTTCCACCCCCAACCTAGGAAACTAGTAATTTTCCTCCTTGGCAATTATTTGACCCTTAGCATAAATTTGACAAACTCTCATGAATCCAGAAAATGTGATGAGGCCATTGTGACCCAATGCAAAATTTGGGACATGACAAATCCTCCCTTCACAATATTGCTTTTCCTCAAGCAATTTCAAACATGGGTGTTGAAGAACCTGCTTTTTGTATAATTCTTTGGAGTTGCCACTGAATTGCCCAACCTTGAGTCTTTGAGATTCCATGAAGATTTTAGAGAGGAACCGCCATGCTTGTTGCTGCACTACTTTAATAAAAATTACTTTATTAAGTGGGGAATCCAGCTCCCATACTGCTTATTTCCCAAAACATTTGAAGTCAATGAGACTAAAAATTATCTCAGGGTCCCATTGCTTGTATTGCACTCCAACAATTAGGAATGCTCTCCAACTCATACCATCAGGTAAGAGAATTCTTGGATCCCATTTTCTTGTATGCATTCTTCGAAACATCATGAGTACAAAATATATATCATCAAAGTACATAACAACATAATGAAAATGTACATCAAGGAGGTGGCTCAACAAAGAATCATGAAAGTGCTTATACCTCCAAGTGAGTAGACCACCATTTGCCAAGTGCATACAAGCTTCGAGTGACCACCCAAATATGATCCAATGACATAGGTGAGGATCCCATGTCCTATAATGTTGCTCCAAAAGGATGTAAGATGCATCAAAATAATCAACCATGTGTTCTTTCATCCAATAAATGAATGAAGAACCTCCACTAAAATCTGAACCAAGTAGGGAACAAGGAAAACAATAAGCCTTCAAGGGGCTCACACAAGTAGAATTTGTGCATCTATGAACATGTGTATTATCGAGAAATAAAAAAGGATGCTGCTGCCAATAATAATTTGCTCCATTCATATATCTCTTCACCCAAGTGGTGGATGAAGTTCCTCCCATATAAATTGAGCTAAGAAAGGAGCAAGGAAAATCATGAGTCTTCAAGAGACTCAAGTGAACATCATAATTGCATCCATGTAGATGTGTTTCATCATAAGGTAACAAGGAATGCTGCTGCAAATGTAAATAATAAGTGGCTCCAATAATGTCATCATATAAAGGA
>BSBM01004552.1:0-48137 GCA_027924585.1 Larix kaempferi
TTTAATTCCCAACCAAACCATTGGTCTTTTCCTTGTTCTTCTAGCACCCTCATCATCATTGTCACTCTTGCTTTCATCTCAGCAAGCTCTTCCTCAAATGCCTTTTGATGCATCTTCTCTTTTATGCCAACAACTTTGACATCTTCCTTCATTCCACTGTAATTCTTCTCCGAATGTCTTATATGACTAGGGATAGTCATCTTCTTTTCTGGGTTTAAGACAGTGTCAGATGACTGTCTATCATCTCTTATGCTTTAGCAACCTCCAACCACACACCAGTCATTAATTTTAAAATCATAAGGCCTTATAGCCTCTTATGTTGTTTCAGACATTAGCTCCCTCAACTTATTTTCATCCTCTAGAGGATTCATGAGACCATCGACTAGTTCCATGTCTTCATCATCATCACTACTCTCCCCGAGAATAGGTCCTTGTTCAGGTTCACATAAGTAACCTGCTTCCCCATCACATATCTTGTGCTGCAACTCAGCTCTTTGGAGTTCTTCCTTTGGCTGTACACTTGTCTTGTGTCTCAGCCTGCTCTGCAAAAAACTCCACTTGACTCTTTTCTTCTGAAGAATCCAACCATATCTATGGTCTTCTTCACTTTTTTGTTGCAGCTCCATTATTATATTCAGTTGTACTTTAATCTCATTAAATTCTCTATCAAATTCCTCATCACTCATCCTCTTCTTTATACCAATGACCCTGGCATCTTCTTTCACTCCCTTGTGGCTTCCCTTTGAACCCTTTACATGACTATCAGCAATCATCTTCTTCTCGACAGTCATCTGCTTCTCCTTCTTCATGAGTTGCACTAAGGCCTGTGCCATAGCAAGTCTTTTCCACCCTGCTACAAATGCCTAATCAAACTTCTACTAAGTTCAATCTTTTGGCACCACTGGTTCTGTTCACTTAGAACCGTCTGACCATTTTATTTGCTCTTTCCGGGCTTTCCTCTTGCAATCACCTTCTTTGTTCTTTTTCTGTTCCAACAGAAGTCACAACACTTTTGTTGTGCAGGGTTCTACCATCACAACTTCTCTAATAGAGAGTCTCCTTACTTTCTATATCACAACTAACAAGTTGCAACCTTCTGCATATTGAATAACCTCAATAGAAAGACTAATAAACTTACCACTTCTTCAATTGATTCTTCAACTCTGTATCTTTAGAATTTGATTGAGTTGTCCTCCTTTTGCTTGCAAATTTCTTACTGCAGAGCTCCTCACAGGTTCTTTTACTTTTTCATAAATTAAAACCCGATCTGCTCTTTTAAAGGCTATTGATGTTTTGCTCACATCATATAGAATCCACTTAATTCTGTCACTAACCTTTTCTCTACAAACTTCATTTACTTCTCAAGAAGAAACTTGAAACTCTTCACTACTAATCATCTCCAAATAAAATGTTGGTCTAGCTCTACTATTGCAGTCCACCACTATTCTTCCTCATCCCAAGAACACTTTTCCTCTATTTTTCTTTTAAAACCAAGTCCATTCTACTTTACTCACAAATTAGTCTTCCTTGCCTACAGATTTCAATCCATGCAATTGTCAATCCTCTATTTCAATGTAAATTGAAGATAATCGTATTTGCCTCAATCAGATTTCCAAACTAGAACTGCTGTAAGTTTTGAACATCATCATTCCAAAAAGAAAACAATTCTTGTTCTGACTTCTTTTCCCCAAAGAGCATACTCGCTCTGATACCAAAATTGATGGCAATCCATCCAGCGATATCCTATCAGGTGTTGCCATTGCACTGCCAAAACCCTATTATCCTCCAATCAATTCTGACTGTGATATGCTTTCGGGACCTTCGATCTCACTTGGCACAATATAAAAATGTGGTCTCAGCCGTTCAATCTTAATCTACACAATAATACGACTGTGTATCAATGATCACACACACAACAAACCTTGAATTCTATAATAACACGTTGATGGCTCAACAAGAAGGGACCCAACCCTTTGGTTTCCAGAATCTCTATGGGAAGTATGTTAATGCATCAAACAAATTCAAAGCGTCCTTCTCGTCGCATTCCCAACAAACCATTAAGCCATACGCTATTTTGAAACAATATCAATTTTAGACTATCGATATGTGAGGAATTTATTCAGGCGCAGGGCAGAGATCGATTCACATAACCAAACGACCTCAAGTATGATACTCGGTCTGCAACTATTCATAATATTCTATTATGCATATAGAGGTTATATGCAGAATAGAATATAACCTATTCATTCACACAAAGATTCATTCACACAGAACTCAGGTTCTTCCTTCACGCACAACTCAATTTGATAAAATCGTAGCCTATTTCAATTCCAATGCATAATAACACTTAAAACACATAGCACTTGCCAATTTCATTAACTTTCAGAAGGAATTCACACAGAGCTCTCTCTCTGTCTCCCTCACTCTCCTACTCTATCTCAGGCCATTTCCCGGACCTCTCGAGACCTCCTATCCTCCTATCTGCCTAATTCGAATTACAATAGAGACATCTAACAACTAACCAACTCTCCTCCACGAATGAAGGGAATTATGTTTCTAGAAAAACAACCTCCCACTATTATTCAACAAACTACCTAATCTGGCTTGATCTCCTCGCAGGGAGTATCAAAATGCCATTTATCCCTATTTTCCCTCAACACTGACAGCAAATCAACTCTGTCTACATATTCGACAATTAATAAAAACATTAATAAACAAATTTCTTCAAACTCTAGGATTGTCTGTCCCTTTATCAAGCCACAACATGTGACCCGCCTGTCACATTGTTGGTTTTGTCATGATGCTCCTGCATCAGTTAGTGAAGGAGAGATGTATATAAATAATTTGTAACCCAAGCATCTAAATTCAGTTTCAGTCAAAAAAATAATTTTTAGTTTGTACACAAAATTTCCAGGGAATGATAAGCATGTTTTTCATAATAGAAAAAGATGGTTGCATGGTGTTGGGTTAGGCTTATTCACAGGTTTCCATAGTGTTAGTCACATTCACATAGTATTGATGTGTAAGAAATATCGAAGTTTGTGAAAGATTTAATACCTTCCAAACAGATTAAAAAGGTCGTATCACTAAGTAGGCTACACTTGGAGATTGGGGGGACTTATATATCCAAAAGTGTTTTCACCTAAAGTGTAGCGAGAATTTAAATAGTAGATTAAATAAATGTAATATGTAATGAGAGGATCGATAAAGTATACAGAGAGAAGAATAAGAGTAACCATGTCATGCCAATAAGACTCCGTGGAGTATATGAAAGTAACAAAAATATACAGGAGTTTCATAAAAAGTATTTGGTATAAATCATATAATAGAGTTAATAAAAAGCCTCCTTTCAACTTCAAACCGACGAAAATATATAGCATTTATAGCAAATGTTAGGAGTTATCCGTGTATTCAATTTGTTTAAGCTACTGCGTCTCTGATATAAAAGTTGTAAGAGATCACACGCTTCTTGCAAGTCTTATTTTTCTAGTGTATCAATCCTAAAGTACCTAAAGTTAGAAGGATATTGAAGATATAAGGGTTTTTGTTTATTTTTGAGGACTTAATGCAACATGCGTTCATGATCCTTTTACAATTTCCTCAGTGATTAGGAACTGGATCAGGTCATCCCAAACCTGAAAAGTAAAAAAGAGATGGTTAATAACCAATAAGGTAGATGTTATCTCATGAGTCTTGCTAATATAAGAGAAAGTAGCACAAAAGTTATATTTAACCACTACACGTTCCTTAGTTTGTATTGCAAATTCTTAATGCACGTACCATGTGCTAGCGTTCAACCCTAAAGTATGCAAAAATTTATGTACCCAGTATTCCAACGGAAGAACTTTTCTCCACCCACTTAGATAAAAAGTTTCAATATGAATAGAGGGGCTTCTCTTACCTTCGCATTGTTTCACAAACGTCATTACCTCCCCATGTGTTTAAGACAGATCCTGACACTCAAACTCGGGAAGGAAAAAATTTGATGTAGCATGGCTAGATGGACTACAACCCATGTAGTATGGTCCTCCTTGTGTGTTTCCCACAAGCGAGCAGGCGTACCTTCAGAACTACATATAAAGCAGGTACATGCTGCTCTTCCGCAACTTGGTACTACATTCTATCCAAGTATTCTTCCACATTACCCGTCCCATCATAGATAGGGGGGTCCCACAAATCCGATATTATCCATCGAATAGTCTTGAATGAGGCACATCTTCTAATAGACAACTGATGGTTGCAATCCTACCAATTATTTATTGTTTATTTTAAATTAATATATCAAAGAATGGATGCTCCTCCAGCTAACTGAGCCATTTGTAGTAGGGTTAATGCAATCCTCAAACCTGCCTATTGTCAGATTGTAGATCTAATCTAGCATGGTATCCTTCAAAGCATCTTCGGATGGTTCAATATACCATGTCCCTTGATAAGAAAATCACTTGGAAGAGCATTTTATCCAACAGTTGTGGACCACATCAAGAACGAAAGAGTTGGTTTGCACCCACAAGGGAACGAAAGAGCATTTATTTTAAATTAATATATCAAAGAATGGATGCTCCTCCAGCTAACCGAGCCATTTGTAGTAGGGTTAATGCAATCCTCAAACCTGCCTATTGTCAGATTGTAGATCTAATCTAGCATGGTATCCTTCAAAGCATCTTCAGATGGTTCAATATACCATGTCCCTTGATAAGAAAAGCACTTGGAAGAGCATTTTATCCAACAGTTGTGGACCACATCAAGAACGAAAGAGTTGGTTTGCACCCACAAGGGAACTACTACAACGTAGTGGAAACAAATTAGTTATTTATGATTTTGTTGTTTAGCTTCTGCTCGTTAATAATTTGTTATTATCTAGTCAATGGTTGTTTTGCTTAAAGTTTATTAGTCTTTTTTGTTTGCTGCTCACTAAGAGATAATTTATTATGAGTTTGATTGAGTTTTTCTTTAGTGGATACTTTTCGTAACATGCCCATGACAGTGGTTGTGTTTGTTGTTATCAATTAGACTCTAAATGCAGCCATGTCTATGAATAGCCTAAGTTTTATTGTTGGAGGTGGTCAAATATTATTACCAGGTTATCATGTAGTGTCATTTTTTTCTATGGGGGACATCAAGCCCAATTGCGCAACCAAGACCTCTAGAACTAACTCTAATCCCTAGCTTACAAGCTTAAATAGCAGGTTAAGGTCAGGTGACTGAGTCTACCCAATGGTGGATGCTTCTGCTTAATGGTTGGTGTTAAGAGGATTCCTAACGGCACTGGTTCCTTTGCGACATTATCTAGAGCGCACAGAGGACCAAAAATGTTGTTCATTTGGTGGAGTTTCTAGAAACTCTACATGGGAGAGCCTTGCAATGTACATGAAATGCAAGCAAATTGCTCATTCCAGTCTAGATATGACTCTAGGTCAAATATGGAAATACTTAATTAAATAATTTTATAATTTGAAGTCCGAAGAACAAAGCATTGTTGAAATGAAAGAGATCAAGGAAAGAGTTGTAGAATCAGTTTGGCATTGCAATCAATGGTTTTGAGATTTGATGAGCCATCTAAGCTATACTATCCAATATGTTCATCATGAATAATGGTTTATTTATGTTTTGTTACCATATCTATGTACTCCTCTACTACAGTAGAGGCTTTAGTAATCATTGAGAGGCATTATAGTTTTCTATGAGATTGGAGTCTATCGATGGTTAAGCGGATGCATTGATTCTAGGATTAGCACATAGCATCACATAGTTCCAATGCCATCTCACAGCTCTGTCTGAACAAAATCGTGAGTTGGAAAAGTGTAAGCAGATTGGGGGAGAAGCAGTTTGGTGCACACTCTGCAAAATAAAAGGCCGCCCATGGAATAATGACTGCCCCATGGTGCAAAGGTATACCGCTGCTATTGCTAACCCATTTCTAATAAAAGTGGAAGCGGGATTTTGTCTACTTTGGTGAAACCCAGGACATAACCACTATTATTGTCCCCTGCTATATAAGTACAACAAAATGCAAGATGTGCTACATTATAACTTATGTTGAGTGAATACACACCATAAGGACAATTGTCGAGCCTTGTAAGTATTGGAATAAAGGTTTTATAATAAGATTTTTGTGGTGGAATCAATAGCAGGTGGAAACAAAGGCCCGAAACATAACTAGGATAATCGAAGACCACAAAACGATGGAAATCGAGTGTCATGGAGGTGCTACAATTGCAATGAGGTGGACCACATTGCATAGAACTTCCCGTAATCTCGTCAACCATGATGTGGACATTGCAGGAATACAGGGAACAATACAGACGAATGTCCAGAGCTATTGAGAAATAGGAAGCATGCTAACAGTTATTTTCATTACCCTTCTTATTTCAGAAGGAATGGTTAAATTAATTGATCATTTCAATATCAAATCAAGAAACATAAGTCATTGTGAGATACCCTGCACTGTATGTGCAGGCCTCAGGTCTCTTATACAGTTGGTTTCTATAATGATTCTAATAAAGGAAATAACATTGCGGAAAAGTTAACACACCACACTTGCAAAAAAGTAAACACACTCGCAGGAATTAAAATAATGCACACAACAAAAAGTGAAAGAATTGAAATGCATCTATTCAACTCCTACTCTAATGGGTCATGGATATCTCCTTGTGCAAGAAAGAACGCCCCCAGCTTCTTCCCATAGCTATGGACAAATCTTCCAATACCTTGGAAAGCCAAACAAAATAAAGTGAACGCCCCTATCTCTCCAGGAGCAATCAACCAACACACAGGTGTCCACCTACTAGCCAAATTATATATAAGGAGGACATGAATACCAGTTCCCCATTCATCCCAGAATTCAAATATTTTGACCTGGAATAATAATATCGCTTGACCAATCTTGCACATTTTGATACGCATCCAAGAGGGTAAGCGTGCACATGATGTTATGTATAAGGAGAGCACTTGATCAACATAAGGGCCTACTGTACTGCCATCTATAAATGTTGCAAAAAGGGCCAAACATCACTATTACTAAACACCCATGACGACATTGTCCAATCCTTCATTCTTACATCCAATCTCCATCGGCTTATAAGTTTTATGCGGTGGATGTCTAGTGCTCTCCCAATAGTGGATAAAGAGTTGGGAAGCTATTAAATAGAAGGAAGAACCATTATCAAGATCTTCTTCAACAATTATTATATATAAATATGTGATGAGAGGATAATGTGTACTACCAGCTATGCCAGAATACTGTATGCGATAAATAATTTTTGCTTTATGCGTCTCTTACTAGTATTATTTAAGGGTGGGTAGCCTTATTATTTAAGTAAAGGGCTGGGCCAAAACTCTATGTAAGGCAAGGAAAAACGAAAAATATATGTAACGATACCCTTAAATAGTTGGGGATTTATTCACCTACTGTAAGAGAGGTTTAGTTATAATTAAACCATACGTAATACAAATTGTGTGCTTCAATGAAGTTCTTGTCGAGACGTTTTAAGCAACCTTAATGCATATTTTTTCTACTATTATTAATTTCCCCACACACACAAATAAGTAAATCATATTACTATGTAGCGGACCCAACTATTCATAGACAACGCACCCGTACAGTGATTTATGTGAACATAGGAATTGGTAGGGGATCGTAACCTAACTATAAAATATAATGAGGGGGATCTCATGGCATGAAGGGGATATTCGGTACCCTTGTATGAATAAACCTTTCATTTTTTCATATGCATAGAGTTTGGGACTCGAGATACAAGGGAATTCTTGAAAGCAAATGGATTTGATCGGGAAACCCCTTTGGATTTTATGCAGAAACCTCACTCCAGACCATTTTTAGGATTCTTTTTAACCCAAGCGAAGAACCTTGGTGATCTTACTCATATATGTTAGATCTTCTTGATACACGTTAGATATTTATATACGTCATATGGATATAGAAATATTCTTCAGAACCTTTGAATTTAGTACTCAATATGGAGTTGGGATTCGAGACATGAACGAACGATGAATTGACTGCTACCCAATTGATTAAATTGAGAAAGCTACACCTATATACCTTCTTCTTACGGGCTTCGTTCGAGATACTTACAGTTACTAGGTTATATACGTTATAGTCGAATTTAAGTTCAAACAAGTCGATACATGCTGACTTAAAGAATGTTCAGGCCATCCCCTGAGAGGAGGACAAGGTTGAGTGAGACAGACATACCCTTTATGATTTCCCTGGTTTCCATGGAAGGCACTAACTCCACCTGTATAAAAATACCAAATGTTCCATTAATATCTTCTTTTGGTCTGAATGGTATCAATCCTCAGTCAATTCTAGTATATGTTAAAAGGGGAACATTATAGTGACCAGCTCCCGTAGTGAATCGTTGGGGTTACCTGCCTTGAGTTACTAGCTCTTGCAACTACTCTTGCTACTGCTAAGGTCTGGTGGGGAAGATTGGGTGGGGGCACTAGTTGGTCTAGGTGCTAGTCGAGAATCCAAGCAATTGTTCTCCTACTTATTGGGTCAACGCCGAATACCCTTCAATGCACTTACTAGAAGCTCTCTTTGGTCGCACAATACCACTATAGTCTATGAAATGTTCTATTTAACAGCTTCGCCTCACATCGAAAAGCGGAGCAACATACTTTCTTTATTTTATTATATAAGTTATAAAAACCAATATGCATCTCCTAAATTATCTTCCCTCAAACCTTACACAGGTTGGAAGAAAAGGGCTAGAGCCCCACCCAATCACTAAAACTATTCCCCATCACTGTAGCACTTATAACAGTTAAGCATTAAGGATCTTATATAACGGCTGGGTCATTTTCTACATGTTGTACTCAACATTTCATGGAAATGTTTCACATAAGAAACCATTCTATTGACCAATGTAGGCTGCTCCCTCCACTTTACAAACAATAACACTAAAAGGTTACTTTCTCAATATAATAGCATCAAGCTAATTCTAGTAAGAAAGTTTACTTTCTCAATAGATACCAAAAAGATAATTAGTGACAAAAATGCCTTTAGGCCATCCAAGTGTTACTTTCTCAATATAATATGGGTGGCAAGTGAACATACATATAAGTTGTACAACGATGTTTAGAAATTTTAGAGGTGGAGGATAAATCGTATCTTTTGATTACAATGACAAGTTCTCAATTAGATATAGTGCAAGGATGCTAGGGATAAAAATGTGAGAAGGGCGGGTCAAGTTCAAGAATTAGCTATTACTAAGATTATACTTAATGATTGTCTTTGAAAACCCACCTACAGTTGTATCTCCTCCTATATTGTTAGTTTGATTAAGTAACACAATATGTGTATGGTTTTGCCTTTCGGTGATAAATAAATTTGTATATTTTCTTCTTATTAAACTTATGATGTAGTTCCTTATATACTTGATCCTAGATATTCATTTATCCTCCTGGATACTAACAATGGATATAATCTTAGTTCTTGTACGTGACTTAGCAAGTTACATTACCACAAGAACCATTCAATATCTCGTATATTATTATGCAACATTATCTTTGTGACAACAACGAAAGACCACCTTATCAATCTCTTTGTGCTTTATTTATCATTGCAGTCTTTAAAACTCTTTGCTACATCGTCGTCAAGATTATTTTCCAAAAAAAATACTATGAATTAGCCTAAAAAAATGCTTAAAAGAGTGTTGTGAAGTGGCAAGGACTCAAATTATGTGGCTTAGGAAAAATTGAACAGAAAGAATATGTGCACTATAATCAATCATAGTTGATAGAGATCATAGTTCCAACATTTTTTTCAGCCTGCCTTGAAAAGGATAACCATAGGGAAATGTTATCCCTTTTTAGTTTTGGTGTTATCCTGGTCCAGAAGATTATTAAAACAAATCACAATTGATTATCTGAGTGCGTGAAAGAGAAGGTCAGGTCACTTACCTTAGCATATCAATGATGGTATTAGCAAAAAATATATAAACCATCATGTACGTTTATACTCTCCCTCTTCAACTTTTCTTAGCACAAACGAGAGATTTCAACTGTATAAGACCCTCGAAATGGTGAATCACATTCCTGAAAACATTTAAGTTTAGGGTAGGATCCATTAAGCTGGATAGGCTGGTTAGATGGTTAGTATACTCATAAGGTTGGATTATGGGTGCCAAGTGAACCTCTTACATCGGGATTACTTCTTACACTCATAATCCTCTATTTCTTTATGACATGTTTTAGACATGACACAAGATACACAAAATTTTAGAACTTCAAGCTTCAAAGGATGATACCAAGACTAGGCTACTCAATGCTCAATAACGTGCATCCTCTAGACTCTTGACAAGATATTCTTCAGGTACTTGACACTCTCAAGCTCTAGATTCTCTACAAGGGCTACAGTTGTAGGCAACTCCCTTGAACTTGACAAGAAAGGAGTCGAATGGTATTGTGAATGTACCACATTTTTAGTATTTGATTAAGTTAGCTTATTTTCACTAAATGAATACAAAGCCCCCGATGTGCCAAATTTGAATCACCCACCTCAAGATTTGGCAAATTGACACTATGAATGATGGATGTCCCTTGTTCTGTATCATAAAGCTTCTTTACAAAAGTGATGAATTCATCATGTTGAACATGTTCATCAACTTTTATCTTAAAAGACCTATGCATGGTAATGAAACAAAACATATGGAATTATTTGTTTGCAAGATGTTTCTTTTGTGTTGGAATACACTTAAAGGTTGATCTTACGATCTTATCACACAATTGGCTACAGATTAATTACCTCATATTTCCTACCTATAGACAGTTACAATAGAAAAAAGCTAGACCATGGCTCAACAACCATATCAATTAGACACCGCAAGTTACAGATTTGCTATGTATAATCAAGTTACAATAGGACATTGAATTATTACCCAAGATTGGAAACCCTAGGCAATTGGTATGCTTCCATCCATGTCCACATCACATCTAGGAGGAGTTTTTCCTATTCTTGGAAGATCTCAGATATCTAGATAGAAGGTGAACCAACTGATAACTAGAACTGCAAGTTGAGTGCTTATTTTAAAACTAGTCAAGATACCTAGACTTTATTATTGGAATACTAACCAAAGTCAACATCTTAGTAAGAGACCAAGTGCCTCAGTCCTAGACTGACTCATCTTCCTAGTAACTGACCAGGTGACTCAGGCCCAAGTTGAATCATTTTCCTACTAACTGACCAGGTGCCTCCATTCTCCCAAAGAATGAATCTTGATGCTACTAAAAAATCATCACTCCCTCTCAGCGAGAGAGGCATTCTTTGCAATACCAAGCTTGTCTCGAAAGTACACAAACTTTGTCAAGGATAGAATCTTGGTCATCACATCTGCTATCTGCTCATCTGTACAAATGTACTGAAGTATAGACCCATATAAATCCGATTCTATAAAGCGTCGCCAGAGATCAAATCCCTTGAGGTGCAAACCCATAATATTTTGTTTACTTCTTATGTTTTTAGTTTTTATGTTGGCTATAATATTTTTTTTACATCTTTTTTTTTACTTTTTTATTTTATGTTGGCTATAATATTACGTTTCTTCTTTTCATATCTGCTATAATTTTTTTTTTACTTACTTCGTTTCTAACTTCTTTATTTTATGTGGACTATGATATTTGGGATAAACAGACACATCCCCAGACCCGGGGTATGGAAATGCGCCTCTTGGCGCAACAACTCACCTAGTAAATGTGACAGGCTTGTCTGAAACAAATCTTGAACCATAGTCAACCCTAACCATCCAAGCCTACCAAGCCATGCCCTTATGAGACAAGATGAGCCAACATAGCTTATATCTCATTTTTCTTGCCAATTTGGTGTTCTGCAGTGTAACAAGATAAGTTGAGATGAGATTATTTGACCAAGACAGGCAAAGGAAAAATGAGAAGATATGGTGAATTGAGACAAGCGATAAACTTAGTCCAACAAAATTGCATTGATAAAAGGAGATATATTTTAGATATTGCCAAACCAAGTGGAAATCATTCCTTTTACAAGTTTGTGAAGAAAAAATGTGAGAGCCTTCCAACTAAAACCTCTAACTAGATATTCTTGCAATTTGACACCAATTCCTATTCTCAAAAGAAAGTGGGTGGATAGAGCTTGGGTTGGATTGGAATGAGATTCGATTAAAAAACCATTATCCACACCGTAAACTTTGTTAATTTAAATACTTACTTTAATGTATAAGTGTTAATCTCCTTCGTCCTCTTTCTATAATAATATTTCATTTTACACTACCATGGACACCTTGGGCATGTAAATGTTCAATGAAAATAACTCGCGTGGCCCTTTCCCTATTGTGACAAGGAGGCAGTGTATATCTTGTAATCCATAATTGGTCAATCCACTATTAGTTCGTGCTTTGACCAAAAAATTATCGCGATTGCCCTTAGTTTCACATTGTGTAAATTTTCTATTATTTTTAGGAAATATTAAATACCATTTAACTGTGACTTAATTGGATAATAAGATGAAAGTGTTATTGCCTAAGCACGGCGTAAATCTTGGAGTTAGAAAAGGTGTTTAATACACCAATTGACCTTCTCATGCCCTCCTGCCAGCCCGCCACCGCCCCTGTCTGCATCATAGCAGCTGCACCGCCTCTGTCACCACCTCTCCATGGTTACCGCGCGGAGACATTACATTTAAACCAACATTTATGACAATGTCTTTGGGGACTTCAACAACAACTTGATAGTCCAATATTAATTTGTGGTATATTAATTACGAGAGAATCTGACAGTTATATTGTATTAAGATACAAGATAATATCATGTTGAAAAACAATGAAAAAAAGATACAAGATAATAATATGTGAACTATATAGAAAACTTAACATTACAGTATAGTGGGATTGTAGATAGCCTTCACCACCGTCAACAAATCGACCGATTTAACCGCGCACATCTTTCACTGACAACACCAGCCATTGCCTTCAGAGACAACGGAAAACTTTATGGCCTTCGGTGCCAACTGGAAATGGATTTCACTGCCATCTGCCTTCACAATCCTGCCATCTGCTTTCACAATCTTGTGATATAGTCATCAGCTTAGCTCCAAAGGCATAGAAACTCCAGTGAGATCGGCACGGCGTGGAAGCTCACACCTGTGAGAGAAAATTTTAGAGCAGAGAAGGAAGAAAGCAGGCAGGAATTTTAGAGTACGATAAGGGGCAGGCAGGAATTTTAGAGTACGATAAGGGGTTGAAATTTGCATCGGTGGAGAAATTTAGCCTTCTTTCTACCCAGATAGTGGTTTTGGAGAGGTTTTCTGTGAAAATAGTGGCAGCGGGGGAGGAATTTAGAGTTTTTTCTATCCAAATGGTCGCTTCAGAAAGGCTTTTGTGAAAAAAGCGGTGGCGGTGGAGGAATTTGGAGTTCTTTTTGTGCAAATGGCCTTTTCAGAGATGCTTTTGTGAAAATAGCGGTCGCTGACGAGGAATTTGGAGTCCTCTCTATCCAAATGGTTGTTTCAGAGTGTTTTTTTGTAAATATGGCGGTCGCCGAGGAGCAATTTAGACTTCTTTCGGCAAAACAACGGTATATTGTTTTTTGTAAAGGGCTAATTTTGGGGGAAGAAGTGCTGAATTCCGGTTCTTTTGTGGAGCAAGTGAATTTGCGGTAAAGAATCGGCGGAGCTCGGCTGAATTCGATGGTTTAAGGGTTAGGCCTACATGTATGTTTCTTACACGGTGATAATATTTCCCTTCTCCAGGAAGGTTCTATAGTGTTATTTTTTTCTCTTACATTGTATACACGTGCTAGTAAAATTCTTAATCCTTAGCATACTTAAATGATTTGATATAAAAATTCTAAAAGTTGTGTTTTCTTGTGTTTTTCAGGCAACGAGGGAGCACAAATGTAGTGGCTGGAATGATTAAAACACTTGCACAAGTGGTCACTAATCTACAGGTAGAGCCCTATACTGCTGTCTGACAGTTTATGGAACATTTTCTTTATATTGCCAAATTTACTACTTATGATACACTGTTACCAGTTGAATCCCATTGACAATCTTGTCCCTTCCTGAGCATGTCTGAAATATGCTTAGTTATACCAGCAAAGTTAGGAACAAAATGTCGTAAAAAAATGATCCTACCAAAGAAAGACTGAATAGACTTCTTACTCTGAGACAGTGGTATCTGCTGGATGGCCTCGACTCTGGCTAGATCGATGCACGCTCTATCCTTGCCCATGGGCCATGATATGACCCAATAAATTGCCCTGTGTAACACTTAATGCTGATTTTTAGGGTTCATGTAAATCCCAAATTCTCTATGCCGTTCAAAAACCTTTCTCAAATGTGCAACATGATCACCCCAGTTTTTAGGAAATACTTTGAGATCATCCTGGTAAATGGAAATGATTTTGTCGATCAATCTTTAAATGCAAAGTCCATCACCCTCTGTAAAGTTGCTCCGACATTAATGTGTTCAGAAGGCGTCTAAATATAAGAGAATGTGCCCCATGGTGTTGGGAATGTGGTCTTATGTTGTCCTCCTTGGCCACCAATACATCGTTACAACTTATAACTTGAAAATCCGTCAAGCATGGACAACATCTGCGAACCTGTAACTCTCTGTAGCTACAAATCCATGTTAGGAAAAGGATAGTTATTTTTTAATGAAACAACATTATGATTACGAAAGTCAATGCAAATATTAATCTCGCCATTATTTTTGTGCATAACATTTGTGACCCAATTAGAATACCTGTTAGATGTGAGGATGTGTGCATCTTTTAACTTTTGAATTTCTTTCTCTAAGATTGGTGCCAACTTGGGGTTCATTGCTTTCAACTTCTAAGGAAAATGCTTCACCCCCTTTTAAAGAAGGATTATATATTGAAAAACATCTGAACTGTATGCTTTCAACTCGTCATAAGTCTAGGAAAAAACATCCCAGAATTCCCATACATGCTCAATTATCTTACCTTGCTTGCTAGGGGTTGTGCTTTACAAATTTTACCAACTTTGGGCTTTCCTTAGTAACCACAGTAATCTCCACATACAATTCATCATTTGCATCAGATTTTGGATTCACATTACATTTATCATCTCGATCAAACCAGTGTTCCAATGGTTCCAAGTGTTCTGGGATGTGGCCATAGGAAAGTGTGTACAGGGCTGCAACTCAGCAGCAGAACCTGTCATCGAACCTGTTTGTATATTATCATTTCTAGTAATTGATTTGTAGTTGGAATCTTGTTCACAATAGGAAAGTGCATGGTGAAGGGTGCAAGAGAAGCAGGAAGATGTACTTTGCAAGTGGAGGAGGATGTACTATACAAGTTTTAGGATTTGAAAGCGACAGATTCACAGGATGTGGTAATGGCAAATTCACAATAACTAGTGGCCATTTTAGATACTGATGGCAATTTACTTTGGGCATCAAATATATGGACATTTAAGCATTACGTATCTTTCTCTTTTGAGTAGGTTAGAGATGGTAGTTGGTCTATCTGCTCTTCTGGTGGAGGTATGGGTTTGTTTGTGCAACATGTATGGCATGGGAACAACAAAAGGAGTCTATTGACATAGGTAAATCTTGGAGAGTGTGTTGACTGCTAGAGCTTGTGAATGTAGAGATATGTTGTCCAACGAATATGCCTTCATTGGTGGGTGACCCATATTTAATGTTTTTACCTGATGAATTTTCATCAATATGTGGGCTCTTTTTTAAGGAAAAGTTAGATGCATTACGTATATTGAAGAAGTGTAAGGTGATGGTTGTAAATGATTTTGGTAGAAGGATAAAGGTTCTCCGATCAAGTAACATGAAGGAGTTTGTAGTAATTTTTGACTTTTGCAAGAAAGAGTGATTCCATAGGCAAACAATTGATGGTGAAAAGAGAAGCATGATTCTTATAAAAGTGGTGAATAATATACAGAAAATTACTTCTGTTGAAATTTGTAACTTTGTAGCGAGGATAGGTGTTTCTACGTTGGCTTGTGTCTAGCACGTGGAAGTATCCTCAAATTGTAACTCTCTTTGTAAAAAGTAACCTTTATAATAATTTATGTAAAATGTCAATTAGCCAATGGTAGTGGAGGGCCCATGGTATTTGCATGAAGTGAATGTTATAAAAGAGTTTGAGGGAGAGTTAGTGAGACACATTGAGGGAGGTTGATCAGTAAGTGATCAGATCTAAGAGAGGGATTCTCTTAGAGGCTTTGGAGAGAGGGATTCTCTCAAGCTGGAGTTGTCTTTAGTGATTGAGGGTTTGAGCCACAGTCAGAGAGTGAGATTTTGAGTCTATCTCTGGTTGATTGTAAGTGCTGAAGCATTCCTATGAATCACAAAATAATAAAGACAATATGTTGCTGGTTTTCCCGAGGGATTTGGGTTTCTAGGGTATATCTTGTGCAAGTGTGTATGGTACTGTTTATTCACTGTAATCAGTGTGTTGTAATTTCTGATTCAGTTTTTATATGCATTATAAATTTGGGTATAAAAACCAGTGAATAAATTGCAATCAAATCTGGTTGTTACAAAATAACAACTTCAAGATAAATACAAGGTAGAAGCAATGCATAGAAGAATCTATTTGCTGAATAAGAGTCACACTAGAAAAGTTTTAGTAGTCAAACTTGAGGAGGCATGGTTTGGAAGGAGATCAAAGGTAAGCTGGTTTAAAATATTTGGTTTAGTGGCTGATAATGTAGTTCTGGAGGAAAAACATGAATGAATTTGATGCCACATCAGGTTTAGTGGTTTAGACTTTTGGATCTGTGTACAAATCAGGTTGTTGTGAGTGAGGATGTGATAATAAATGAGAAATCTGACCTGATTCAGGTTATTTCAGCCCCAGAAACAGACGATGGTTGCTGGTTTGAAGCTGAAATATCAGTTGGTTTGCAAGGATAACAGGTGCAGTGTGATAGGCAAACATCATAGGATGATGTGCACATTTCATGAGATGCAAGAGATGCTGAAAATGCTCAAGGAGAAGCTGGAGTTGGTGCTTGCTGGTAAAGCAGAAAAGTGCATGCCTAAAGATCTGAAGGAAGAATAACTTCCATAGCTAGGTGTTGAGGGAACAAGTGGAAAGCTGAAAAGAGGAGGTAGACAAGGTGTGCAAAAGGGTTTTTGTGTTTTCTTCTGTACTAGTTTATACTTTAAATGCTTCTGAATCTCGGTTTGAACTTTGAAGGAAAAGTAGAAGGCAAAGATGAGCGGAAGAAAGCACTCATTGCTCTTACAAAGAAGTTGGACATATCTAGGTTAGTGCCAACCATGAAAATGCGATATGGCTGGTGGTCTCATGGGTTGGATGTAAAGAGTGGCTCATATTAGTGCGATCTTATGGATGGGATTCTTTACAAGTTATGGCAGGCTCCAAAGGATTTGTCTTTATGATTGATGTACTTAGATACCCAGGCATAGAAAATAACATTTTATTTGAGTTAATATGGGGTTCCATATCATTGGTAGGCTAAGTCACTTGGTTCGAGTTCGTGTTCGAATTCGGAAACCTTGAAATTCAACAAAAAATCAGCAATGAAAAATTTGGCGATAAAATTCGACATTAAGTTCGAATGACTAAAATTTGGAAATGAAAAAAAAAATTAAGCTATTTAACATCCCAACTAGAAAACTTATATTCTTGCCAAATCACATATTAACATAAATTATTAAACAAAGTTGTACTAAACTAACAAAAAAATCATATCATATAAATAATATTAATAAACTAAAATAAATGAACATTAATTTTTAAATTTTATAATAATTTTGTAATATTTTTAAAATAAATCCATTAATATAAAATCAATTTAGACAATTTTTTTATTTTTTATATAGACTCGAAAAATCATTTATATTACTTAATCCAAAGAGAGTACCATTTATATTTATTAATCAAAATAACATTTATATTTATGCATTGTATGCATCCTCGTTTTTAGGTTCCATCGAATATCTGAACCACCGACACCGCTACGCCTACTTCAACTGTCAAGTAAATGCTGCCCTGCCCCTCGGGGCCTCAACAACTACAAACTCGAGGCTCCCTCTACAACTCATGGAACGATAGCTCCAAACGACGTTGGCCTCCACACTCTAGTCTTCACTCACGGAATGATTCACGACGGTGGCTCACTCGCACACTCGTGCAATGAGCAATGAGTTAACGCGGACATAGTTTTGTTCGTCGACTAGGGTTTACCTTGTTAGAGATAATGGTATCTCAAGATGTCCTCCACGATCAGATGCTTAACATGGAGGTACATTTTCAGTATAGGCATCAGGATGGGGTAGAGGGTGAGATGCACTCTACCAGATGGCGTGAATCCAATGGTGGATGCATGCGGACCTTTCAGGGTTTTTTGCCTCATGCATGCAACTTTTTGCATGCACCGTTTTTAATTAAAAAGCATGCAAAAGCAGGATTTTTGCATGCACTCATATTAGGGTTTCGAAAACCCTAATTGATCAGTGAGTTATTATAAGGAGACAGGAGGTCACCGACAAAGGTTAATCAACAGTTTTCTCAAAGAGAGAGGAATGAGAGTGAGGGCGCATCTGCAGAGAGGGAGAGTGAGGGGATCTGAGTACGATCAGTCCTCACTTGATCAGAGGCACAGATCTGCCATTATTGTGTCCTGTGAGAGCATCTGAGTGGAGACAGCTCAGAGCATTGAGCTCAGGCGACTTTATAGAGCGGCAGGGGCGCACTTCTTGAGGAGAGGAGGACGTGGCTGACTGGTGGGCAGTTCTGCTTGAGGCTAGGTGAGCCGAGACTTACAGGATTGATCTTCTTCAGTGTTTGAAGAAGATTTGAAACGATCTCAACTGTGATTGAGTGAGATTAGAGGAGGAGCGACTTTACAACTGCAGAGTGAGGGCGCACTTCCCATGCAGAGGGGGCGCATTCTTCAGAGTGGAGTTGCAGTCTTTCTTCCTTGACAAAGCATCCCATGAATAAACACCTGAATGCAGAAACTGGCCATCTCCTCCGCAACGGCTCCACTGTCAATCTCAATACTGAATATCAAGAAAGAAAGTGGACCCTGCCATAAAGAAGTCTCAACCTCTCCTCCACTATCATCCCATAAATATAGCAGATCGATCACCCTCACAACTCTGTCGACCACCTCTACTATCTGAAACAATCCATCATGCAAATGAATGCCTGGAGGAGATGGGATCCCACCAAACCCAACTCCAATGAACTGCTGCCGTATCATGCTGATAGTCATCGGGGTCTCCATGTAATCCTCTGGTAGAAACCAAGTACTAATAACTGACTGCGCTCCTGTAATCTAATCAGATCCCTCCAAACTGCATCTATATATCTGCTAGCCCACTCACCGTCTATGTGCTCAAATAATCCATGGAGTCTAAGCTTCTCTCTGGAGAATAGCTCTGCCACCTGTGATGCCTCATACTCATGCAAATACCAAGAATAATCTACCAACTGCAAATCCCGCATAGCCCTCATTATCCTCTCCCTAAGTGAGGACTTAGGGTCTGTACAGGGGCAATCTCTATAGAAGATGATGTCATTCCCTACTCTCTCAACTGCAATCCTTGTGAAACAATCTAATCTCCCCAGTGTACTCAGTGTACCAATCCCATGGTCTTGTTGTCCGCCGATGGGTGTTGTTTAGGAGTTTTCAATGGCTCTTGTGTTTTAAAGATGTTTTTGAGGTGAGGTAATGCAGATGGGTGTTGTTTAGGAGTTTTAAGATGATCACAGATTTACAATATCAAAATATATAATCAAAGATACAAATGCAAGATATTGAGATACACAACCACTTGATGAAATTAAGTACAAGACAGTCACAATATAATATAGACTTTAAATGACAAGTGATCCAGATAGATAATAAGCAAATAAAATGATGGTGTCAAGGACCAGTGCCTTATGGAGTCAAATGTCTGAGTGCTTGGGTTGCTTGATACAAGAGTTCGAGATGTATGTTTGTGAGATCGTTTTGCAATTGTTCTTGGTTTATTTTATTGTAAATTTTAATGACCTTGATTATTATGGCCAGGGGAATCTTCAACCGGTACGCAAGGTACTGAAGATCTAACCGGACATACTTTCAGTGGCTACGTTCGAAGACATGTCGGACCATCCGTTTCTCTAGGCTAGGTGTCCAAGGAACTTAACCAGCAAGCTAGAGTCTGACGACAACACTCCGACGCCCCCACTTGGAATTTGCCCACTACCTGAGTATTTATCGAATCAATGCCGGTTTGTTGGTTATGGGTAAAAGTTTTATTGTGTTTGAATCTTGCAAGATTAATCAGTCCAATACCATTTCTGAGTACTCCAACCCCTTTCAAGGTTGGTTAGAGCATACTCCGGCAAGTCAACAACGAATAAATTCAAATTTTATCACGGGGAATGTGAGTTATGAGTGATTTTATTACAACACAAGAAAAATTCTCCGACATAGAGCGCTCTTGACTTGTCTTATGACAGAGGTTCAAGAGTCTTATGATGCACGGAATTAAAGTACTGTACTGAAAGTAAAATCTAATCTACCCAAGAATCTCTTTCAGGTCAAAGACCGTACTCGGGAGAGCATGGGGGTAAGTAAAATAAAAGTAGCAACAACTCTCCGATAGAGAACATTCTTGATCCACTACTGGTGAGATTCAAGACATTTCTACTTTAAACAGTTTTATATCAAAATAAATCTACTTAGGCAAACAATTAATCAACTAGCAATTAGTTTCTAGATGCAGAAAGGAACTAAACTACTTGCAAAAATAAACAAGAGACAAGACACACTTCCCCAAATGGGGGAAGTTGTATGTGGGGGCTTAAAAACCCCACTTTCTTTTTATTGATAAGGTACAATTGTTTTTTGGGGTTTTTTGGGAACTTGTCAAAAAAGATTTTGCTTTCTTTGGTTTGCTTAGCCCTTTGGCTTTTTTTTTGCTTGATTTACTTTTCGTTCACTTGTAGATAAGAGCTTTAAAGAACAGCTAATTAGAGTGTTATAAAAGCACATTTGAGTTATGACTCGAAAAGATGAAAGTAAATGGGATGAAAAATGCCAAATGAGACAAACAAAAGGCCCAAAACGGGAAAATAAATCCAAAAAACAGACCTTGGAAAATTTGAGAAATGCTCACTTTTTAAGGTGAAAAAAGCACGTTTTTCAAGAAAAAAACTTAGAAATTTTTTAGGAATTTTTGTTTTGAAATTTTTATGCTAATTTCCAGAATTGGAAAACAGCAGGAAATTACCAAAAATCAGCAAAAAGCCAGCAAGCTTTAAAAGGCACGCTTTTCAAGAAAATGATGAAAAAATTAAAAAATATTTTTTTTTTGGAATTTTTAGGCTAATTTCAAGAATTGGAAAATAGCAGAAAAATGTCAAAAAAACAACAATAAATCAGAAAGCTGGAAAATGCCAAAAAATGACACGTTTTTCGAGGAAAAAGTGAAAAAAAACTTGAAAAATAATTTTTGGAAATTTTTTCTGTTTTTTAATGAATTTCCAGAAAAACAAGCAAAAGGTGGAAAATTAGCACGTATTTCAAGAAAACTTGTGCAAGTTTTCCAAGGCAAAAAAGTGATTTTTTAACACTAGCCTTGAAATTTCCAGCTAGCTAGAAATACGCAAGAGATAGTGGGGAAAGAGAAGTGGCACGCAAAACAATGCGTCAATTGAGAGCAAATCCCAAAGTACATCCCACGGCAAAACTTTCGTAAAAAGACTTAAAATCAAAGTTTAAAAAAAATGAGATCTAAGGTAAACAAACAACTAGATCTTAAAAAAATGGATTTACAAGCTTTGGAAATGAAACTAGATCTTTTGAAAGTGAAAATTGAAGAGTAGATCTAGATTTAAAAAATAGATCTAAGGCTAGAAAGCTTAGATCTACCCTAGTAAAAGATAGACAAGCTTAAAATAAAACTCTTAATGGCTTGAAATCTTTTACAAAAAAGTGGAAATAGAAGAGATAAAAACCTTATGCTTGAGATCCACTTGTGGTAACCGGAGAGAAGATTGATTTAACTTTTACGGTGGAGACGAGAAGAATCCAAGCCCTTCTTTTTAGATCTTTGGATGAAGATGAGATCAATTGAAAGCCATTGTGCATTCAAGGATGAAGATGCCTTTGAAGTCTTTGAAGAAGGGGGAGATGCAAACTAGCTCATCCCTTACTCCAAGATCTACCTTAAACTTGTTAATAACACACTTAAAAAGAAGAGGAAGATCTTAGTATGTTAGTACAAAAACAAATTCAAAGAGCATGTATTGAGTCCAACTAAAGCATGCTACTTCAAAAAATATTTAAATACCAATCATAAACAAGTAAATTGATCCTAAATACTTGCCCTATGTGCTTGAGAAAAGAAGCCTTCTAAGCTAGATCCAATCAATAAGCATGCATAAAAATTGAATTATATTACCTCAACAAGGCACCATGAACCATGCATGCACCAATTTGATCTCCAAAGTCTCAAACTTTATTCCAAGTTGCACAAAAAGAAAAATTATTACAATGTAAACAGGCAGAGGTTTCTTGCACAAAATAACCACACAAAGAGAGCCCAAAGGACCTCTCTTTATACAAAAACTAAGAAGCACCAAGCCCAAATTCGAATTGCCACATGGAGAGACAAAATCCAATCAAAATAGAATCAACACCAAGCTTTGGAGTTGAGATCCACCCACTAACTCGAGTTGGAGTAATGTGGATGGGGAGATGGCCTCCACCTTGGCAAGGTGTCCCCCATCCTTCCCTTGGAACCTCCACCAAGCCAATGGAGAGCCTCCATCAAGGATTGACATGAGCTTGAAGAGGAGACACACGAGCTTGAAGAGGAAGTGCATGAGCTTTGGAGAGGAGACAAACTCGAGTGATGTGGCCACAATCATAGGAAGGAGCCTACCAAAAAATTAATGCACTTCCAACATCCCACTAAACCATTCCGACATCACTAAATCGTGAATCCATGAAGGAGCTCACGTGAAGGTAAGCTCACGTCATCCCTCCAATTAATTTTGCAAATCCAAACATTGATTTATGGCATGGTTTATTATTTGGATGTAGTCGTACACCTCTCACTAACCATATTCAACCTTTAAAAAATCATTTTTTAATGTTTTTTTGACTTATTTGATTTTTGGACTCTAGTGCAATTTGTCATCTTTTGGCAATTAAAGTGCAGTTTGTAGCACCTTTAACGAAAACTGGCCCAAGGGCGATGTAACTGCCCAGAATTTGAAGAAAGAGGGTGGTAGGGTAAAGAGGACGCTCTGAGCGTCAAAACGAGCCTCCCCACGCCAAATTCCGCCTCCGGATGAGGTTTTTATCACACTTGGAAAAATTCCATTTAAACCATTAAAAAATGGTCTAAATTACGGAAAAAATTATTTTTCTTGGAATCAAACGAAATTCCTAGGGGACCTGGTGCATGTTCATACGACTCAATCGAGATGGCTAACACGTAAAAAATCCTAGACACAAGACTCTAATAACTGTTGTCCGCCAGATTGCACACCAGCAGCGGAAATCTTTCGAAAGCTGTCTCTTCACTACAAGTGAGAGAGGTGTGGCCTTGGGGGCAAGCAATGAGCTAGGTACTGTCACCTGAATCCCAGCTCCTCCGTTTAGGCAAACTCCTAACGAAGCCAAGGGGGGTAGTCCCTACAAAGAGTTGTCTAAGGCTCTTGTGTGTTCAAAATGTATTTTAGGTGTTGTGATGTGGATGGGTGTTGTTTAGGAGTTTTTTGAAGGTGAGAGACACAAAAATGTTTGAATAAAACCAAGATAACGCAATCCACGTTGCCATAGAAGATAGGAGATACACTGAATCAGATATAAATCACTTTACGAAAATTAACACAAATACTCCAATATTGATAATAAGCAGATAAAATATTGTGATTAAGGACCAGTGCTTTATGGAGTCAAAAGATGTATAAGTGATTGAAATGTTTGATACAAGTGTTTCGAAAGATAAGTTTGTGAGATCGTTTTGCAGCTTATCTTGGTAAATTTAAGATTTTAGTGGTCTGGATTATTATGGCTAAGAACAAGGATATTCAAAAAAGTGGAACCTTAACCAAAAAAAAGAACCACTGGCAACCTTTTAGATGATAGGTCGGGAGCACCCAGATTGCAAAGAGGGCAAGTGTGCTTAGGGCTTGACCGCCCTCGAGTCTGACAGTGGATTCCCGGCACCACCTGTTAGAGGAAGTACTCAGTGATTTTGTCTTGGTTGGGGTTTTGGGTAAAATTTTAATTAATGTTTTCACTTGTGAATTAACAAGTCTTCCACTTTTCTGAGTACTAGCCCAACCGTTTCCGGTTGGCAGAGCATACAGGTGTAGGACAAAGATCAAGATAAATTAATTAAAAGGGAAAAATGTGTGGAAATTTTTTATTATTAGAGCACCTCTGTTCAACTCTCCGACAGAGAGCGCTCTTGACTTGATCTTATGACCACAGTTCAAGAGACTTGCTAATTAACAAATGCCTAATGCAGGGAAAATGCAAAACTAATAATGCTCTTCGATAGAGAGTGCTCTTGACTTGGATTTGGCCAAGTTCAAGAGACTTTAGTTCGTTTTAAGAAGTAGATAGTAGTTGTAGTAGCAAGATAAATCAACTTGAAATGATTAAACAATGTGATAGATCAGGAAGATATGAAACATTTGCTAACAATGCTACTTGCCAAATAAAATAAACTGGAAAATCTAGTGTTCTACCACACAAATTCTAATCTAAAGGTGGGATCAACCTCCGAACAAGGTCAACCACTTAGAAGCCACCAGTCCTGGAAACCTTCCAGCTAGCTGGATGTCCACAAGAAGTTGATGGGGGAACGAGAAACTACCACAAAGTTATGTGGCCTTTGGGATACAATCCCAAAGTTAGTTTTACTCTAGTCAAGGCTTGGAAGAGAAATGACAAGATAAAATAAAATACTAAACAAAAAAATAAAGTCTAATCTACCCAAGAGTCTCTTTCAGGTCAAAGACCGTACTCAGGAGAGCATGGGGGTAAGTAAACCGGAAATTATAACAAAAAACAACTTATTGAAATGGAAACTAATCTAAGAGCATATAAGAGATCTAATCTAAAAACTCAAACCAATCAAGGACACTACAAGGCTTCCCCAAATAGGGGAAGTGAATGTGGGGGCTTAAAAACCCCACTTGCAACTTTATTAAGAGAGTACAAATGCCCTTGGGAATGAAACCCTTGTAGGGACTTTGAGAGAAATAACTTGGAAAATACTTGAATCAATCTTCTAAGAGCTATTACAAAGGATAAATACTAGTCTTTTGGTTTGGATCGCCCTTTTGTCTTCTTGATAACTTCTTGTTCTAGAAGTTTCCTCCTTCTATTTTGCTTCAAATCTTCTCAAAGCTCTTCTTTCTCAAGAAAGATCTATCACAAATGAGCAACTCAAATACCCATTAGATGTTAGACAACCAAAACTTTGAAACTAGCAAGTCTAAAAAACTTAATGATATCTAAGGCCTAAAGCAAACTATGATAGTATGGAAAAGAGATTCTAATATGCATGCATATACTTCACTAATGGATGATCCATAAGGTGTTGATGAAATTGTCATTGATGCCAACATGGAGTTGCAGTGCCCCACAGGTAGTCATTGATGCCACCTAGTCCCTCTTGCAATGCACAGGTATGGATGATCCCAGTACCCTCACATCAAGTATGTTGGAGCCCACACAGAGATGGTTTATGCTTTGGAGCACCTTGTAGCCAGTTGACAAGGTCCTTGTACCCACAAGGATGGATCTTGGAGCCACCACCTTGTTGACAATGCCGAAGGCCATGTTGGTGATGCTGAAGACCCTGGAGATAGTGTTGAAGCCCCTGTAGATGATGGAGCATCCCTAAATGGGTTGGAGAAGCATTAATGACCCATTATGTGGTCATTCATGCTTAGATGGGGTCATGGTACACTAGGAAAAGGTTTGGCAACCCCACAGGTGATGTCATGATGGATCTTGACCCTTGGAGGTCTCCTGTTGTGGTTAATGTGGTTGAAGAAGCCTATGAAGCCCCTTGCTTGATGAAGAAGCCTTGAAGAAGCCCTAAAGAAGTCCTTGGACCCACACTTAGTGGTTTGATGACCTTGGAACCCCTGTTGGGGTCATGGAGCTCTTATATGATGTTGGTGACCTTGTATGGTCCTTGACAGGATATGGAACCCATGAACATGTCCTTGGCTTGATAAAGAAGGCCTTGAAGAAGCCTCTTGACCCACACACTAGATGGTTTAATGGTCTTGAAGAAATGAAGATGATGTGGGCATTTGGGGTCTTGGAACCCTTGGGGATGGTCCTAGGGCATAAGAAAGACCTTGCACCCACTTACATGGTGGCATGATGACACCATGATGATGACAGGACTTGTGGAGGACACACTCCCATGAATTTTAATATTGTAATGAAAATACATGGCAAAGGCATACAAACAAGCCCTAATGACACCAAGGTTGACCATTTGAAGTGGTAAAAAGTTTTATTTAAAGTCAAAAATAAAAATTTCAAATGACAAATTTAAAAGTCAAAATAAAATTTAAATTAAATATTTAAAATAAAAATTCTTACCATTACTTACCCTAGAAGTCGGCTAGCATAAGATATGTCCACTTGAATGTGTATTTAAACACATTGGCACACTCCAAAAAGAACATCAACGAACTTGCTAATGTGAAAAGAGCTCGTTGACTGTCTGAGGAATTCAGAGGAGCAGAGGAGTAGCAACAAATTTCGGATGGCAGCAATAAACATAGGAGCATAATTTTTTTTTTTTTTTTAAATATTTTTCTGAGATTTTTTTCTTTTGGTGAAAAGGTCAAGTTTTAGCTCTGAATTTTGGGCTTACTGGACCACTGAGGCAGCTGCAGGCATGAGTTTTTGGGAGCCTGATTTTTTGGGTACAAGTCTGAGTTTTTATCTCTGAAATTCGGGTAGAGATAGAACTGCAGAGAGTGAAGACTGATTTTTTTTGGGGCTGCCACAGGAGCATATTTTGCTGCAAGTATTGAACATTATAGCTCTAATTTCGGTGGAGTATTTAAGGCAGCAAAAGGGCAATGTTTTGGTGATCTATTAGCCAAGAAGACTGAGGGAAACTTGGCCCTATTAGGGCGCTGTATTTTTGGACAGACTCTAAAGTTCAGAGTGCTGTTACTTGAGTGTTGTTGCTAGATCTAGTTCAGAATGTTGTAAGTCTGTGCTGGCTTTGTGGTCTCCTTCAATTGCATTCTTTCTGGTGACCTGTCTCTGTTCTGGTGGCTTATCTGCTCCTTAATCAGTGGTCTAATTTTTGACCTGATTTTTGATAAAGACTGTACAATGTGAGTTCATTTATGACAATGCTATGAGAACAGGAGCAATGAGCATATCGAACCACAGTACTGAACTCGGGAAGTTGGAAGAGTTGAAGTCATTCTTGTCTTGATCTCAAACTTGCAGACATTGTACCATTCCCTAACTCATCTAAAGAAGACCACTGGAGGTACATTCAAATTTGAATTTGCTCCCCCAACTATGCTTTTAAGGAGATCCTCGTCCAAATCCTTGGGCCGGCTCCCGAACCGGATGGAGTAATAGTCTTGGATGGACAATGCTGCACATATCTCATTCCCCAAGGCTAGATATTTATGATATCGAGGCAAGTGTTGAAGTACTGTTAAGCTCCCCAAATTTCCAACCAAGATCCTTCTCAGTGTCTTCATGATCTCACTGGATGGCAAGAAACCTGTGCTTTCAGGCATGCAATTCACCAAAATTGGTATGTGCTGTCATCCATTGACATTTCTCTATATTCATCTATTTGTTTATAATTGAATGCTCCCACATCCGGCGAGGAACATGCTTTGATACCACTGTAGTATTCCAACTGATAATTTCCGTCTGTTTATGGAGTTTCTGATGATGTTGTTGCTTGCTAGTAGCCTTTATGTCCAACCCCTAAATAACCCAGATAATGAAAAATGCTATAAAGTAGGGATAGAAAGATGCATGTACGTACCAATAGTATCAACAGTTGATGTAGATCAATCTAAGCTAAGCATGCAAGCCATGCATGAAGAAAATGCTGAGATATGAGCTGTCCTCTCTCCAATAATGCGCCCTTGGTAATGAATGCGCCTTCTTCAATATGTGGATGGATGCATGAGTGCTCAAACGATGTCAGATTGCTCCGGGATGAAGGTACTAGGGTTATAATGCCCTCCTGGTCGGTTTGGAAGCCACATGCAGAACATGCATGAAATCTAGGTCAGAGGGAAAATATCTTCCTCAAGAAAAGTCACCCATGCAAGGAAAGGCGCCCTTCTGAATGATGGAACGGCGAGACCTCTCTTCTGAAGCTGAATAAGAAGACTGTATTTAGTAACTAGGCTAATAGTAGTGCTCTCAGAAGGATAGAAGTAGTATGCAAATTGAATAGTGATTATATGTCAAGATATGAGTTATCCTCCTTTGTCTAATTCGCCCATGCAAGTGTAATATTCCGGCGAAGATTTGGCAAAAATATTATCTCCAAACTTAGATTTTATCAAAATTTTACTAGTCAATTTTTAGGCAATTTCTTAAACTGAGCAGGATGTAAGTGACGGGGACCGAAACAATGAATGAGGATGGTAGGGATGAATTTAAGTTCTGGAATTTATATGGATGAGTGTGCAACAACAACAAAATATGGTCTGAGCAGAAGTCCTAGGCACAATGTACTAGAGCCATTCACTTTTCAGCAACAGTGTAATACTGTTGCCTACTTCGAGGCTTCCTGGGCTTCTAGCATATGCCAACAAGACTGGGTGAGGGATTCTCAGAGTTTATGGCAGAGGTATAACAGTCAGTTGAACTTGTAGAATGCACAGGAATGACATTCCTGAGAATTTGGGAGGATTCAGAGTGGTTTGGAGTAAAAATTCTGAAGTGCGCTACCTATGGATTGGGGAACTAGTCAATTTCCAGACTCTTCCAAACAAGGTTAAATACATCCAAAACCTCAGGGAAATGGTTGGGCTGGCTGGTGTACTCTGTTATTAAGCTCATACAATTGACATAATGTAAAACTGAAGCTCAGAAATGAAATAGCAGTTATAAGTGTAAAACTAGTCATGAAATGGCACACAATGAGCTAGTCTTCATCTTTAAATGTTAAACTGCCTCCATAATTCACTAAACTCTGTTCTAATATGAATAAATGCTCTGATATATAATATTTAGCAGATATAAGTCGAAATATAAACTTCAGAACACTTCTTTTAATTATTTGATTGCCTTCCAAACTAACAATGCCTCACAGGCTAGAAATTCATTACAATAGATGGAGAATGAAGATAAGAAGTAGGGAGATTACTGTGGCTCTGTTCTGAAGTTGTTATCAGACCACCTACAGGTTAGATGACTGATATTTTCTGTATACCGAACTTTTGATCTTCACCGGGGCGCATTTATTGAACCATCTCCCTCCTCCAGGGAAAACTCCTCCAAATTTAGCTGAGAATGGGAGAAGAAGTGAAAGAAGAGTATGTGGATCAGATCTGAAGTTGTTCTTTGGCCATAAGCATCTATGATCTTTGCAAATAATGGCACATTAGTCTCCTTGAAGATCCTGGGCGCATTCACTGAAAACTAGCTTCTCCTTCTAGTGATTCTCCTCCAAAACTAGCTGCAAAAACACTGAAACTATGGCCTCCTTCTCTGAATGCTTGAAGGTCTTCAACTGTGATTTGATATGGATCTGTATTGCTACAATATTACTCTCTAGATCTGAATACCGATTAACTGGAAACCATGGAGCCTTGGGGCACATCACCCAAGAAAGAGTTTAGGCACATCACTCAACAAAAGAGAGACTCAGAGCTCTCAAGACAACATTCAAATGGAGTTGGAAACATCATTAAATAGATGATTTAGCTTGCTCATCAAGCCAACCCACATGTGTGGATGAGGGAGGGCGCATTCCTTGAGAGGAATGGCAACTTCCTGCTTTCCAAAACTTTCTTGCTTTGCTTCCTTTCACTGATTTTAGCAAGTGCACCTTTCTTAGTCATTCTGGATGTTTCCACTTTTCTTCTGATTGCTTTTCTTGTGCTTTCCTCTTTTTACTTTCCTCCTTTTATTCTTTTGCCATTTTTTTGCTTGCTTTTGACAGTTTCCATTTTCTTCTTGTTGCCTTCTTTCCTTCATTGGATTCCTTGGTTTTCTGAGAATTTGCCACTAAGGAAAGATTGGCCCACTTGTTCCGAATTCGACCTCCTAGCCAAGTCATCATCAACTTGCCAACATTTATTAGTAATGATGATGAATTAATAATAAAAATAATTCCAACTCATAAATTTAATTAATTATTTGATAATTAATTAACTACTATAATATTATGCCTCAAAATTACCCCATTAATTAAGTCTTCATTTAATTAATTGACTTAGACCCCCTAGGGATGGGAGGATCCAGGTTGTGACCAAGGCCACTATGGAAGGGACATGACAGCAAGAGAGGGTGAATCCTCCTTCTCCAGGATGTAGCTGGAATCTTGCTGAATGCTGAAGAATCCTGTATGATGATAGTAATAATGTTGAATTTGGATGATCCAACCTTGATAGTGACTAGGGTAGATATATTTCACTGCCGAAATACACTTGATGTGCCCTCAACCCCAAACTGGCTCTCTGATCTCTCCAAGTCGACTTTTCAAATCAATAATCAATAAGCAGACATATTCATTCACTTTATCCTTCTTTTATAACTTTGAGAGTGCATGACCTAACTTTGGCATGCCTAGGTCGCTTTTCTCTTCTAATTCTCAGTTGACTTGCATGCACACAGAAAGCCATTAATCCTTCATGGCTTTCTGTGTGCATGGAGGATTAATAAAGGTATTTCTGTGCATGCATCATGAAATATGGACCACATGTAATGCATGCAGGTGGCCCCTAGTTCCCGTGGCCCTCTTTTATCTACTGATGATCTAATAACCATGATTAGGATTTTCTTTTGGTTTGAATGGTATATCAATCCTCAGTCAATTCCACTATATGTTAAAAAGGGTGTTAACATTACACCATAAGATCAAAGAGTTTAAACATTTATGCCCCTCCCATGAAATTAAACCATTCTTCTTGGGCTGGTATCATTGCTTCACTAAAATTCTCCTGCATATCAAACATAAACTTGTAGAAATCCATGTGAATTAGAGAAAGTTCATCGTGGGTTTTCTAATGCATACTAGATGAAATGGCTCATGTCATACTTGGCTGCTTTGTAGCACTACAGACCTGATTTTTCAACTGAGCAATCTCTGCTTTATGTGATTCTATTTCTATGGTCATTTTGAGGACCTGAGATTCGCTGGCTTGAACAGTTGCCGCAATTGAGGTGGCAGTTGCCATTGGGACCATCCTCCCCACATAAAATATTGTGGTTTCTATGGTCTTCATTATGCTCTGATTGGTGATGGTTTTCCTTTTCTTATGTATAGATTGGACCACTTGCTTCTTCTTCTTATCAAATGTGAACAATTGTAAACATGTGACTTCATGTGAACAATTGTCGACATGTTCTCCTTTGACAAATTGTGGGGAGTGTAAAATTCTTTCATTGTTCTTCACTTGGTGGAGACATCTAATTGTTCGCCTTCTTGTTTTGAAAGGTTACTTATTATTTTTTCATGCTGATTTGTCCTGTCTTTACTTTGGACCTGGGTACATTCCATCTGGCTAGATGATACATTTAATTAAGTTGAGTGTGAAGTGGAAGCCTTTGCTTTTTGAGTGATGATTTCTATTGGGGTGTCACCTGAAGGATTTTTCTCCACTTGCTTCACCTTTGTTGCTTTTACCACTGGAGTATCTATGGTTGCACCTTCTTGAATTGGAATGACTTCAACTTGTTTAGGCGCTAAGGCTTCCACCACCATTTTGTTATCAAGGGTGTCATTGGAAGTTGCTTTCATGGCCTGTTCTTTTGTTGCTGCTCTTTCCCTTTCAAGGGATTCCTCATAACTCTCCTTTCGAGTTTGTTGCCGCCGGATCACACACCGTCTTTGTCGCAGCATAAATCTATGCTGTCGCTCAGTGTGCCCTTGGTGGTAAGTCTCGAGTCAAGTATGTCACTTGGTTCTTGACTCCTTCGTTTAGGTAAAATTCCCATCGAAAGTCAAGGGGATAGTCCCTATGGAAAGTTACTAAGGTTGTTAGGGTCTTCTAGTTAAGTGATGGGTTGTTTATTAAGTTTTTTGGGAGTTTTTTGATTTAAGGGTAATGATTAAAGGGTTCCAAGATGAAATTGCAACAATAGTTTAAATAGTCTTTACCAGCATGAATTGCAAATATCACTGTAAAATTAAAGTAGATGCACAATACTTGGTACTGATAAAAAGCAAATAGAGAGTGCAAGGACCAGTGCCTCATGGAGTCAAATGCAATGTGAAATTGATAATGCTGAAAAGGGAAATGTTGTGCAATGTCTCTTGGTTGATTTTAAATTATTAAGGGTGAATCTTAATTAGGGAAGAGGGGGAACTCTCGAGATACCGTAAGGTACAGAGAGGAATGTCTGGAAATCTAGAAGTTGGTGGCTCCGTACAAGGACATGTTGGCTGCCAAAGTCTCAAGAGCGTGTTCAACACTACACCAAACAAGGATGTAGTCTAACGGTGCCCCCAAGATCTAAGTACAGTGATCCAACGCCCCCAGGCAGAATTTTCCCACACAAAATCTAGTCGAGCGTGCCGAATTTGCACTATCTTGTGGGTGGTTAATTTTATTAGGTGACTGATTAAGTTAATGTGAAATGTTAAAAAATGCTTCCAACTATTTCTGAGTAACCCAAAAAGGGCAGAGCATACGTAGTGGTAGCGAAATGTTTATTCAAGTTTGAAACAATTAACCATTGACCCTTCGACAGAGAGCGCTCTTGACTTGCTTTTCAGTTAAGTTCAAGAGACTTTAAATTGTTAAAACAATTAAACTATGAAAGTAAAAGATAAAATCTTAAATGGAAGAAATATGGATGGCCAATCTAATGCGTCACTTTTTTGATTCAACCTCCACTAATCGGCAAATGCCTTTGGGTGGAGGTGAGAGCATACTTTGTGGCGACGAAGATGGTTTTATTTCTACTTTACTTTTTCAAAATGGGAATGATTAAAATGCAAAATACTAATAAAAGTATACACCCTGCACTAAAATAGTGAGTGTGTGAAAAATTGTGTTAGAAAAATTCATACACGAAAATGACAAAAAACTCAAATCCCCCCAGGGGGGATGGGATGTGGGTGTTGGTTACCCCACTGCTCTCGTTTAAAGTTTTTACAATTTGTATGCTGAAAATAAAGTGCTTCTTAGTCCATTAAATTTGGATCTAAGAGCTTACAATAGTGTACAAAGGTATTACAACAAAATGGGTGTCCACCGGATTGTTCCAAGTCCTCTTTGATGGTCTTGGTCACTCCAAATCTTCACTTTTATGTGCAGGCCTGCTGAAAACCAGCAAGCTAAAAGTGTTAGAAGATGATGGGAAAGACAATATTTTTTATTTTTTTTTTGAAAAATTGTACTTAGAAAAATTTGGCAAAATTTACTAAGTGTAAGCACAATTTCCTAGCTTAGATCTAATGAATGATAAATTTCTTTTAAAATATCAGATCTAACTAATTAGCAATGTGTAAAGAATGATAGATCTAAACATGAAAGAATGGATCTACTTCTTAAGCAAAGCAAAAAAGATGGGAAAAAGAGATAGATTTGTTTGAAGAGATGGATGAGAACCCTCGAGCCCAAGCTTGATCCTTTGCTTTGGCTTTAGTAGATCCCTGAAAAAACAAGTATTAGCTTTCAAATATGTGCCCAATAGAAGAGAAGAGGAAACCGAGCTCTAATCCCCCAAAGAGCTATTTGTTTGAAGAGATGGATGAGAACCCTCAAGCCCAAGCTTGATCCTTTGCTTTGGCTTTAGTAGATCCCTGAAAAAACAAGTATTAGCTTTCAAATATGTGCCCTGTTACCAACTTATTTGTACCATAGTTGGATTATCTGAAGAGCTGCCATTTGACAAACATGATAAGTGTTTGACTCCAGTGTATCAGATGATCGAGCATTTGTGACTAGCCAGTTTTTGTTTTTGAGTCGACATGACCTTGGCCCCATGGGGTTTGTAATAAAGTGTGCTAGTAGGGTCTAAGTGGCTCGGTTCCCCATGACTTGATTAAGCAACTAAGGTATTCCAGGGAGTTTTTTCCCTTGTCAATTATATTTTGCTTAAGGCGATGTATAATCGATGAGGTTTTTCTCCCGCTTCCTCCAAAGCTGGAATGCCCGATTTTGAAAATTTTAGCCATGGGGGGTTATTAGAGTCCAACTAATGTATATAAACCTACTAGACATTATTAAAGTAGGTGTCGGTCATGTCCTAGGTCCATAAAACCCTCAGAAAAAATTTCGAAATTTTTTTACCGGGTCCGTCGAATTTGGGTTTTTTAATTTTTTTTTAAATTTAATAAATTTCTCTATAGTTTAAATAGAGAAATATTAATTTGTAATATGTCAGTCGTCCAGGGTCCAAATTCAGTGATTGATGGCTCGTTTCATAAGCCAAAAATCACACATGACCTATGGACCAGCTAAACCCGAGTTTCGGATGTCATTTGGGCCCCTCATAATTGATATTTTCTCTAAAAAGCCATTTACAGAGAAATTATTAATTAAAATAATAAAAATGATTATTTTGGAGATAATCCAAATCTGTCCAAAATAATCCAAATGGAATAAAGTAAAAGGCTAAATGACATGGCACCTGGCATTTATGAGGATTCCAATCAACTCCAAGCAGCTTCAGTCAACTATACAGTCAACACAAGTCAAAACTCCTCAAGTGAATTCGCCCTCCATGCATGCAAAATCAAAGTGGTGATGTGGAGGTTGTATTAAATGGTTTTTTGGTTGGTATGGAGTTGCATTGAATGGAGTGGGGGCGCCTTGCCTAGGTGGAGGCCACCTCCCACTCCCACCTACCATGATTGCAATCGAATCTTGGTCTAAACTCCAAGCACCTACCTCCATGCTCACGTCAACCTCCTTTTGAGCTCGAGTTTCACACATGGCATTCATATATTGGTTGGTGATTATTCCAAAGTGGAGATGGGTGGTGCCTAGCCTAGGTGGAGGCCACCTCCTCATCCCATTAAATGAAATTCGATTTGTTTGGTGGAGATCAGCTCCAAACTCGGCATTGACTTGGTGCAAATTGAAGTTTAGATTGGAGGTCGAATTGTGTTAGGTGCCATTGGCTCCATTCAAGCCAATTCGAATTAGGGTAGGCTAGCTCTTCTATTAGGCTATATAATGAGGCTCCTTTTTCCTCATTCTAGATGGATTGTTAGGCAAAGAAACTCTGATGAAATTGTAAGCACTTTTTATTGTTAATAAAGTTAAGACTTTGGAGGTCAAAAACATGGAGGCTCTTGATGTTCATTGCTTCACTTGAGAATCAAGGTGATATTGTTTTGCATTATATTTGAGGCTTTTAAGTTGTAGATCATGTTCAAGATGGCTAACAATCTAGCACAAGCAAGCATGTATCTAGTTCTTTTCACTTGAATATTTTTGTTTCATATATATTATCCATGCTTAAGGTTCTTGCAGGTACATTTTCACTCCACATAAGGCCAAAGGATTTCTAGCTTTATGGATCTGAGAAACAAGAGAGTCTAGATCTTCTCCATCAAACACTCAAAACATTTTCTTGGTTACTATTTCCTTTGATCTACCTTCATTCTTATGGAAACCCCTTCCAGATCTTGATCCAAAGTTGAAGTTGTTTGTCTTATAAAGCCTTAGATCAGTTTGCCATCAGGTTGAAGTTCCTTCAACCTTGGGGAATAACTTGGGATTTGTTCCCTTGTGCTCTCTTCAACACTTGTTGTCGGCGTATCACCGGTTAACCGGAGGATTTCCAAGACAGTGTTTCAAGCCCTCAAGTGTTCCACTTGAAGCCCATCTCCATTCCAAGTTTCCCCTTCTCTTCCATTCGCTCCTACTTTACTTTTTGTCTCTCCCTCTCCCATTCGTTTCCCTACTCTTTCCCTATCCTCTTCTCCTCTCGTCCCTCATCTTTTATCTACCAGCTGCTCCTCTTGTCCTCCCTTCTTCCCATTCGTCCACCTTCAATAGTCACAACAAAACATTAAAAAACAAAAAGTTTGTCAAGTTAGTAGTTAGCTAGTTGTTTTTCTTTGGAGGGTTTGTAGTTAGATTTATTTTATAAATCAAAATTTATGCATTGAAAGTTTAGTTTAGGCATATCAAAAGGTCATTTAGGGCTTGCATTTAGTCTTTTTCCTTGAATTTTTATAGTTCCATTTCAAAAGTAGGAAAGTTGGCATATAGGATAGTGTAAAATTTTGTGGTTGCATTCTCATTCCCACCGTTTTTTGGAGCATTTTAGCTTGCTGGTCCGTTTTACCATACTAATAATTTCAAGTCAAAATCTCATGCTCTTTTATGTTTTAGTCTCATTTTGCAAACCTAGACTTGATAGTTTCAAAGTTTGTTAATTTTATAACACTAATGGGTGCATGAGTTTATTGACTTATCCTCGTGGTAGGATTGTGGGAAGAGAAAGACTCTTGAAATAAAAAGATCAAACCAAAGAGAGAAGAGGAAACCAAGCAAAGAATACAAACTTCGATACACATCTTCTTATCCTTTGTAAAAGCCATTAAGGGCTTCAAGCTTTTATTTTCATAAGTTTGTTCTAGTTTCTATCAAAGACCTTTCAAGGAATTTTCCTTAAGGCAGTTGTAAAAGTTAATAAAAATTTCTAGTGGAGTATTCCTCCACCTTTGGTTTTCTTCCCCATTTGGGGAAGAGTGTTGGGTTTGCTTAGCTTAGATCTTTTCAGTTCTTGTTTTAGAATAATTTATTTTTATCTTGTCGTTTATATCTCGAGTTTTGACCAGAGAAGAGCTAACTTTGGGATTGCATCCCAAAGGCCACATAGTCTTGTGGTAGCTTCTCGTTCCCCCATCAGCATCTTGTGGACACCCAGCTAGCTGGAAGGTTTCCAGGACTGGCGGTTCTAGTGATTGACCTTGTTCGGAGGTTGATCCCACCTGTAGTGTAAAATTTTGCTTGGTAGAACACTAGATCTTTTAGTTATCTCATTTTATTTTGCAAGTAGTATGTTAGCAGTATTTCACATCTATTTGAGCTATCATATGATTTAAGTGTTACAAGTTGAAATATCTTGTTGTCACAACTGCTTTTTGTTTCTTAAAACGAACAAAGTCTCTTGAACTTGGCCAAATCCAAGTCAAGAGCACTCTCTGTCGGAGAGCATTGTTAGACTTGCATCTTTCCCTGCATTAGGCATTTTAAATTAGCAAGTCTCTTGAACTGTGGTCATAAGATCAAGTCAAGAGCGCTCTCTGTTGGAGAGTTGAACAAGTGCTCCTAATAATAAAATATCTCAACCCACATTTTCCCCCTAAATAAATTTACTTTTGGTTGATCGTCCAACACCCGTATGCTTTGTCAACCGGAAACGGTTGGGCTAGTACTCAGAAAGGTGGAAGACTTGTTAAATTCATAAGTGATAGCATTAATTAAAACTTTACCCAAAACCCCAACCAAGACAAAATCACTGAGTACTTCCTGAAACAGGTGGTGCCGGGAATCCACTGTCAGACTCGAGGGCGGTCAAGCCATAAGAAGACTTGTTCTCTGAATCTGGGTGCTCCTGACCTATCATCTAAAAGGTTGCCAGTGTTTTCCTCGGTTAAGGTTCCACTCCTTTGATATCCGTGTTCTTAGCCCTAATAATCAAGACCATTGAAATCTTCAATTTACAAAGATAATCTGCACAACGATCTCACAAACGGCATTTCTTCAAGACCCACACTTTCAGCATCACAATCTTTATTTTTCTTTGACTCCATTAGGCACTGGTTGTTTAAAAGCACATATATAGATCAGAACCATTTGTCCTTGTGTTTATTTCATATTGTGAGTGCTTTAGTAATTAATCAAGTCTTGAATCATATTGCCATCTTGTTATTTTATTTCGCAACGTGGATTGCTTATTATCTGTTGTTCATTTCCTCATATTTTTGGTCTCATCACAAAAAACTCCTAAAACAACACTCATCCACATCCCCCATACAAAAGACCTTTTAAAAACACAAGAGCCTTAGAAAAATTCTTTTTAGGGACTACCCCCCTTGGCTTCGTTAGGAGTTAGCCTAAACGGAGGAGCTGGGATTCAGGTGACAGTACCTGGCTCATTGCTTGCCCCCAAGGCCACACCTCTCTCACTCGTAGTGAAGAGACAACTTTTGAAAGATTTCTGCTGCTGGTGTGCAGTTTGGCGGACAACATCTTTGGCGCCGTTGCCGGGGACAAATCTTTTTGTTCCTGGACGACCTTAGTTTTTTCTAGTTTGTTCTACCTTTTTTGATAGATTCTCAAATCTGTCTGGTGACTCCACTGCCCCTTTTTTCCTTTTTGGTAGATTTTTGGTTTAATCACTCTCAGAAATTAGACTTGAATCCACCTGGCGACTCCACTGTCAATTAACACCTCAAGGTATTCGACTAGAAGAAACTCTGAAGGCTTGCTTAGTTTTATCCCAGAGCCTGAAAAGGTTTATAGGAGAAGACTGAACAAGCTTGCTTCTCGTAAAATCCTTGAAGAACTTAGGTCTCAGTCTATTTCTGACATCCATAGTCTTTTTCAAGAAAATAACTTAGAAAATTCTGAAAATTTTGAAAACAGTAATAATTGTTTTTCCGATACGATGGGTGATTTCTATTCTCCCCTCAACATTACTCATATAGCAGGTCAACCACATGATATTCCAGACAAAGCTATCGACAAACTCCCCATTTTTACTGGCACTGATGCCATTACTGTCGCTTATCATCTCAAGGCCTTCTCAAAATGTACAAGTGGATATGTTAGAGATCCTGCTCACAAGCATGATGATGTATACATGAAGCTATTGGCCTTGTCCTTAGATGGAGATGCTGGTGACTGGTTCATCGGCTTGCCAGCTAACTCCTTTGCCACCTTGACTGAGTTCAAAACTGCTTTCACCAACAAGTATGGTGAGAAGAAAGAGCCCCGTCATCAACTTGCTGCTCTGACAAACATCAAAAGAAGTGATATGCAAACCATGGAAGAGTTCAACAAGAAGTTTACCGACTTATACAATGCAATCCCTATAGATTACAAGCCAACTCCACATACTATACTGGTCTACTACATTGAAGCTTTAAGTGGAGAGATGCAATATGAACTTAGGGATAAAGAGCCCACTACTTTGTTAGAAGCACAGACATTGGCAACTAAGATTGATAAAAACATGCAGTCCTCTGGAAAATCAAATTTACCTGGTTATTCAAGAGCTCAAACTCCTTTAAAAACAGCTGAGCCTAAGGATAAAGATCCTCTAGCTGCTTTGAAAGATTCATACAAGAAAAAGATGATGGATATGTGTGAGAGGATGGAAAAAGCTGAATAGAAACATGTAGTCCAAATGAAGGAAGTACAAAACAAAATCATAAACATAGAAAGAGCACATGTCCAGCGTGTTCAACAAATTCAACAGACTCAGCCAATCCAAAGAAACTACCCTCCCAAAAATAACTGGCAAAAGAAAGCTCCCGGAAATGAAAAGAGGCCTCCAACTCAAATAGAGGCTGCTAACACAAATGAGGTGTACATCCCATTCTGCAGAGCTTGCAAAGACTTCCATGAGGAATTCGCTTGCTATTTTGCAAACTATGTACAAGAGCATGGTTATCCTGAGGGGGAGGGTACCAGTAATCCAACATCAAGCGAGCTTGAATATATAAATGCCGTAGGAGATATCCGCAACATTCCCAGAGAAAACTGGAAACATGCAGAGAATGAGCCAGACAATATGACTAAAAACTATGGAGAAAGACCATCCAGTGAATAGCTCCACAATATGCAGAGATTTAAAGGGGTTGGATATCAAAGAAGATCAAATCCCGCACCTGCCATGCAACCTCCAAAGGTAATTATTCCAAACGATTCAACTGACCCTAGTAGATTAAATTTTGATTGGAATAATTGGTTCAATACTACTAAGGTACCTATACCCATAAATGAACTCTATAAGATCCCTGGTCAAAAGGAAAAGTTATTGAAAACATTGGAAGCACCTATTCCTGCATGTATTACCAATCCTAGTCCTCTCACCCCTCAGACCCCTAAGAAGGTCACTTTTTCGGACAATGTAGAAGAGCCTTCAACTAGATGTGACTCAACTTATGAGGACCCTCCTATAATCCTGCATACCAGGGATACAAGAAAAGAAGCTCACCCCCCTTTCTATATATCATTGATGATAGGTGACCTTCTTCTACATAATTGTATGCTGGATTCAGGATCCGGTGCAAGCCTGATGACCAAAAGGGTTATGCAACAGCTTAACTTAAGAACCACCAGGCCCTACCAAAATGTGTGTGCCATGGATTCTAGACCCGTTAAGGTTGAAGGGATGATAGAAAATGTGCCTGTTAGATTGGCCAAGTACCCGGACATCCATATTTCCATGGATATCCTTGTCATAGATGTACCAGATAGATGGGGTATGCTACTCTCTAGAAAGTGGGGTGCAACCTTGGGTGGCTCTATACAGCTGGATTGGTCTTATGCAACAGTTCCTGCTTCTGAGGATTCACTTGTAAAATTACACACTGAAAAGGAAAGAAGATACCATGTTGAAAATCCGGAGAGACCATCAAATGATTTTGTCTACCATGTCGATGAGATAGGAAATATTCAAATCAACTCCACCTTTTTAGATCCAATCCAGGAAGAGGTTAAAAATGAAGAAACAAATAAGCTATGGAAAATGAATTTTGATGGAGCATGTTCTAGAGTAGGAAAGGGGGCTGGGGTGGTCATCACTTCTCCAGATGATAAGATTTTCAACTTCGCTTTTAGACTAGAGTTTGAAGCAACCAATAATGTGGCAGAGTCTGAAGCACTTCTACTAGGCGTAGAGATTGCCAAGGACATGGGAATCAAACTGCTAACTATAAAAGGGGACTCAGATTTAATTGTCCAACAGATTAAGGGTCAATTTGCATGTAAGTGCCAGAGACTTAAAAAGTACCGAAATGCAATATGGGACACAATGGAATTCTTTGATGCCCTTAATATAGAAGCAATCCCTCGAGACCAGAATAGTGCCGCTGACAAACTTGCAGTTTCAGCCTCAACACTTCAACCTTTAGACGAAATGTTAGAAGGACATTGCCCCTTGCAAATAAACTTTAGACCTTCCATTCCTGATAATATAGAACATTGGCAAGTTTTCAGAGATGATGAACAGATACTAAAGTTCATAAACAACATTGATGAGTTCTTGAATTATAAACCAAATGATAAAGAATGTGCCACATATGGAAGTCGCCCTCCTCATGGAGAAGGCGCAAATCCCAAGGATGGCCACCTCATGGGAGTGAATTCAATGCCCAAGGAGCTCCAAATTTGATTGGAATCTTCATTCAATGACCTTGCCAAGTCATCCCAGCCAACTACCCAGACCACCCACCTTTATTTTAGGAGTTTGGATTTTCTCCAAATCCATTATTCTTGAATTAAATAATTCATTTTTATTATTTTGGAGAAAAATTTAACTGAGTGAAAAATAATCACTCAATACTTAGGAAAAGTGGGTTTAGGCATTTTATGGGTGCTTTGGGTTAGAAAACGAGTACCCCCATGTTCAATTTCACTCCTAACCCATATTTTATCACTTTTTTTTTGACTTTTTTAATTAAATTATTAAAAAAATCTCATAAACTGAGAAAAATTATTTTTCTCAGAATGACTCAAAAATCCTAGGGGACCTAGTGCATGTCCATATGACTCAATACTGATGGCTAGCATGTTGCAAAAACACATTCCAGTAGGTTTTAACAACCCCTCAAAATTCATCATCAGGAAAACACTCCAGCTTTGGAGGTGTGATTGAAAAACTCAGGGATTATACAACACTGAAGAGTATTGCATATTCTCCAAGGAAAAAAACACTCTAGAGTATTTCCCTGATAACAAACGTTAAGGAAGGCCAAACCTTTCATAAAAAACTCATGCTAGACCAACTTATTACAAAATCCCCGCAGGGTCTGGCCATGCAAATTATTACAAAGGGCAAATTTTTTTTCCTGATGGACACTGAACTCTGGCAAGTGAACAATAACATTGTTCAAGTCTTCTGTGGTTCACAAGTTGTCCACCATGGTGCAACTTCAGTGGACAACAGAGTTCTTCATCAGGGTATTCTTCATTCGAGTAAGGCCAACCTACACCCACATCCGTTCTATGGTTTATGACAATTTGCTTAGGATTGTGCAACTTGAGACATTCTGAACCAAACTTGGTTTGGTGTATATTTTGAGATTCCATTAATGCAGAAAGAACATTTTGGTCAACCATATATTCATATGATGATGGGGTTTCGAGTAAGGCCATCCTACACCCATGTTAGTTCTATGGTTTGCAACAATTTGCTTAGGATTGTGCAGTTTGAAACATTCTGGTCTAAACTTGTAGTAGTGTATATTTTCAGCTTCCATCGATGCGTAAACAACGTTTGGTCAACCATATATTCACATGATGATGGGGTAGGTAGGGCAACCTTTTGTTTTTGAGTTAATGCCTCATTGAAGCAAAAAAAATGGTTTTCCCTAAGCACTAATCTGTCAGGGACATACTTTGGAAATGTGTGAGCTGGTTTTGAGGCACCATATATCCTGATTTAATCATCCATCCATCATTCCCCCAAGGTCTCTAAGACCTTGACAAGATTTTCCAAAAGTCTTGGGCACTTTCTCCCATAACTCAATTCATATGGTGGGCCTAGGAATTGATAGTTGGATTTTTACTACCTTAGAAAGTGTCCAGCAGAGTGCCATTAATGGTAGCGGTGAGCAAAGAAGACATAGGCGCATGCAGAGAAGGTATAGTGGCAGGTACACCAATAGAGTAGTTACAAGTACATGTGATAGGTGTGTAGGTCCATACAACAATAGGGTTCTCCAATAGAGATTTGGTACAATTCTATACAATAGTGAATGAGGGTGCAACACTGACATTTATTTTGGAGATGAGATAAGATAGGTCTTGTTGCCGCCTAATAGGCACTTGGGGGAACGCGACATAAACCTTCAAGCTGCTTGGTGTGTCCTTGGGGGCAAGTCAAAGTCAAGTGTTGTCCCCTAATTACTCAACTCCTCCGTCTAGGCTACTCCTAGCGAAGCCAAGGGGGTTTGTCCCTATAAAATAAAACCATGGCTTTTACACTACAAAAGGAAAAAGCAATTTCTAGGAGTTAAAAGATTGGATGAACAAAATACTGAAATAAGAGCATCTGTAGATGGATTAAATAAACAACATTGTATTTAAATAACATTCACGGCATATTGGTAGTTTGATTTAAAACCATAAAATTGTATAGTAGACTAGTGCCAAAATGTGTAAATTGTTGCTGTGTTGGGAATGTGTTGCTAATGTCTTGTTGTTATTTTTAAGCTTATTAATGAGTGATTATGGGAGTGGGTTGATTCTTTGTTTGGCCCAACTCTAACTCACTCCTTCGAACTGAGCGTAATGACAACTATACCAAGTGTCCAATGGGGCGAGGCATAACCTGCTTAAAGTAGCCCCCTGACTCCATAGTAAGTTTCACGTAACCTCCCGAGTTCCAGTGACTAAGTTTTTGTTGGATTTCCCTATTAAGCTAGTCACTCAAATTCCTTTATAATTGGCCGACTGATCAAACTAAGTTGCAGCGGTCAAGAGCATATGAGAATTTGAGCTTTGATTAGTTTTAAGAATTTAATTAAATGTGATGTTGCTTAACTAAACTAATCAAGATTTATTACTTGCAAAAGGAAAAAATGGAACTTAATTGTACAACCCGTTAGGACGGATTGTGTGCGCGTGTTGCTTTAATCTAATGCTTAAAAAAGAAACTAAACTAAAGCAAAAAATGATGAAAAAATGCAATCCCACAAAAATGACACAGATCTTGTAAATCTTTGATTCAGAGATCACTAGTCCCTCTGAATCACCCTGGGATTTCAAGCAGTTTGAGTCTCGATATCAATACATGCACATATAAATTTAAACTCAACAACTAGATCTCTTTACCAAACTGAAACATACATGCAATCAGACATAATATACCCTCTGTTGCCAACTAAGTTGCACTTGGTTGGATTATCAAGCGAGCGGGCAAAGTAGAACATGACACATGTTCAGTTTTGGTGATTTGATGTCCAGCTTGCCTTTTAAAGGCCCCCGTTTTTTTATTTTTTCCACATGTCCATGGCCCTGCGGGGTTTGTAATAAAAATGTGCTAGCATGGTTTTTTGTAAAAGACTCGGTTCCTTAGGACTTTTTGGCCAAGTCAGGTATTCCAAGGAGTTTTTTCACCTATCTATTATGTTTTGCATCACTGCATTCCATAATTAATTGGTTTTTCTCCTGCTCCTCCAAAGCTGGAATGCCTGGGGAGGCTGACGGGCCTTAGGGAATTATTAGAGTCTATGGGTCAATGTATATGAACATGCTAGGCATTAATTTTGAGTCATATGGACATGTCTAAGTCCCCCTAGGTGTTTTTTTTTAATTTTCGGCAAGTTTTAATTTTTCCGTAAATTGGGCCATTTTTTAATGGTTCAATTAAAAATTTTGTAATTGGCCTATCTGGGGCATCTGTAGGTGTTTTTTGCCTTAGGGGTGCTCGTTTTCTAACTCAGAGCACCCCCTAAACCCCTAAACCCACTTTTCCTAATGTTTGGGTGCTTCTACTTTGGTCAAAATCAAAAAAATCAAAAAATCCCAAAAAAGTCATAAAAAAATCAAAAAAGTGAAAAATGACTTAAAAAATTAATTATTTTTGGGAGTTATGACAACTCAGTTTTGGATCAGCATATGTTATGGAGCATATTGGGCTGATTTAAGAGTGTTTTGGCAGCCCCAAGGGTGGAGATAATCGTGCCCATTGAGGAAGGGCGCATTTACCATGAGGAGGGGCGCATTCACTAGTATGGGCAGCCCACGAGTTAAGGGAGGAGCAGCACTATTTGTGCTGATATGGTAGCACGTTTTGGGCTGCATATTGGGCAGCTAGAATAGGGGATGGCAGCCCCATTCCCCTCCACCATCCATGCCACGCTCCCTCTCTCCATTTAGCAAGTGCGCCCTCCCTTCCTTAGTGTTTTTTCTCTATAAATTGAAGCATGCTCTCCATTGTTCACTAGTGAGAATTGGAGCAGCTAACTTATGATTGTAATAGTTTTATCATTTTGAATAAAAGAAGACTTTGGAGGTCAGCTTGTGGTGTCTTGGTTACATGTGGATGAAGTATCTTGATCTCTTTTCCAAGATGACTTGTGCATAAGTCTTATTTTTCAAGGGTGTGGTTTGCTCATCTATGAGATAAGTTGTTTGTCAAATTTGTTTATTTGTAGCAGCTTAGTTTCTTATGAGTATATATATCTACACTTAATCTTTGTTTGGTAAGATCTGTGATGTGCAGGTGTCTTCTTGAGTTGGCAAGAAGCAGGATCTTGTTTGTTTCCGCTTTTTACTAATTATTATTTGCAGATATAGTCCCTTCAAACATCACTGAACCATCTTCAAAGCTTCGATTTTCAACAAGGATTTGTTCCATCTCTCTCTCTCTCACTTATAAAAAATTCAAATTTTATGATTTACTAGTATTTTCTTTTCAAAAAACTAGTTTAAAGTTGTCGAAATCTTTCAAATTTTTTCTAAAGAAGTATTAGATCTGATTGCAAAGTATTATCTGGCTGCCATAGAGCTGATAATTTGTAGCCATTAAAGGGCTAGCAAAGATCCCAAGTAGACAAGCTCCATAGCTTGTTTTACTTGGTTATTTTTGTCATTTTTACTTAGTTTTTAACTTAGAAAATTTTGGGTTTCTTAGGAGGTGTTCCAAAGACACTCTTAAAGTGTTTTTGGGCATCTTGTTCTAATTATTGCTTGCTGGTTTGCAGCAGAAGATGAGCAGGTAGGAGGAAGTGCTGGCAAAATTTCGAACATCCAGGCGATCCGGAACACAAATTTCCATATTTTTCAAAACCGGGCATATTTTTCTATAATTTTGTAAGCCACCAAGTCACATTAAGTAGACTTGGGGCACTTCTCTTTATCATTGTAAACATTTTAAACGAGAGCAAGTGGGCTAGCCAGCGCCCATACCCCATCCCCCCAGGGGTGGCCTGTGTCGTCTCATTTTCATGGCGTGATTGTTAGAGTAGTTTTATTTCTTGTTTTTCGGCATTAAATAAAATCAATTAGGATTAAAATAAACCTTGTTGGTCCGTTTCACTAGCGGGCCACAAGTTCACTCACAACCTAGCTTTTCACATTTTTTTTACAAACTCATAACGCCCCCCTTGCTTTCCCGAAGTAGGGTTGTGTATGAGGGCTTGCCCAAAATACATGCCTGAAAAGAGACTCTTGGGGTTATAAAAAGATAAAATTTGGGTTCTTAAAATTTTATAAAAATATACCAAGGTCCTCTCCCGTATGCTCTGTGGCCAACTTGCAGCTTAGTCTGATCCAGTTGGTACACACCAGAAAGGAGTCGATGACTAGTAATAGGACTTAACACCACCCCAATAAAAAACCCTTTTTGTGAAAATCCGGCACAACACGCAATTTGTTGTCGTGGGCAAATTTCCCAGAAGGCTTGGGATAAAACTGGATAGCGACCTCTTGGAAACCGTTAGGCTTGCCCTCGTTGGTATAGCATGTGAACACCTCCTCGAGACTCCGATCCAGCCTAAAGCCTGAGAGGGAAGCCACGCTTCAAATTTCCGGACATGTTCCCCCGTACCTTGCGTATATCGGGAACCCACATGCCTTAATAAAAAAGATCACCATCACATTAAATTTTAAAATAAACCAAGAACACTCCACAACATTTACTTTTCTGCTTATGCATTTGTTATTTGACTCCATAGTAAGGCACTGGTCCTGATGCAAATTTCATTTTATTGTTGACTAGTATGCAAGTGAATGATGATTATTTTTAAATGGGAGTAAATGATAAATGATGTTTTTATTTGAAAAAAGTATATGTTGTCTGTCTTGGTTGCAAAAGTATTTTTTCTAACTCCTAGATTAGAGGCTTTAGTTTCTTTTATTTTTTAGGGTCTACCCCCCTTGGCTTCTCTAGGAAATCCTAGACGGAGGAGTCGAGTCCCAAGTGACAGCACTTGACTCTGATTTGCCCCCAAGGCCACACCAGCAGCTTGAAGACTTCTGCTGCGTTTTCCCAGGTGTGGAACCAGGCGGCAACATTTTGGCGCCGTTGTCGGGGATAAGTCTTTCTATTCCCGGAATACGACTTTTGAGTTTTCCTTTTTGTTTTCGCTTTGTTTGATGTATGTAGTGAATTTTTTAAATTGACTAAGAACATCTGGCGACTCCACTGTCAACAAATCTACCAAGGCGTTTTACAAGAAGGAATCCTCAGAACTTGCTTCAGTTCTTTCCTGAGCCTGAAAAGGTCTATCATAGAAGGAAAAGCAAGTTATCTTCTCGAAAAACCCTTGAGGATCTTGGCTCTCAGTCAATTTCTGATATTCACCTTTTATTCACAGAAAATAATTTGAATAATCTTATTGTTGAAATGGCTGAGTTTGGTCCTTATGATTTTACTGCTATAGTTGGTTACCCTCATGATATCCCTGAAAAAGCCATTGATAAGTTGCCATCTTTTCAAGGAAATAATGCTATTAGTGCTAAATCCCATATAACTCGTTTTTGCCATTGTTTTGATAAGTGGTGCTTGGGTGCCAAGCATGAAGATGTAAAAATGAAGTTGTTTGCTTTATCTTTGGAAGAAAATGCTTATGAATGGTTTAACAAGTTGGAAGCTGACAAGTACAAGACCTACAAAGAGATTGAAACTGCTTTCTTGGCCAAATGGGGGGACATCAAAGAAGACCGCTACCTTCTAGCTGCCTTGACCAATACTAAGAAAAATGAAAATGAGACAATGGAAGAATTCAACAACAAATTCAATGAAATTGTGGGTAGACTTCATGCTGATATCAAGCCAC
>BSBM01004553.1:0-28027 GCA_027924585.1 Larix kaempferi
GCCAAAAGATTCGGATATTATCAATTCGGCATCGGATATTATAAATTCGGCATCGGATATTCTCAATTCGCCCAAAGATTCGGATATTCTCAATTCGGCATCAGATATTATCAATTCGCCCAAAGATTCGGATATTATCAATTCGGCATCAGATATTATCAATTCGCTAAAAGATTCGGATATTATCAATTCGCCAAAAGATTCGGATATTATCAATTCGCCAAAAGATTCGGATATTATCAATTCGGCATCGGATATTATCAATTCGCCAAAAGATTCGGATATTATCAATTCGCCAAAAGATTCGGATATTAACGGACCGCCAGTACAACCTGATATACCAGATGATCAAGATATTATCGATCGTGAAGGAATTCCCAGGGAAAAGTGTATTCGTGATATTATCGAGGAGGATTGGAAGGGTACCGATTTCAATCTCGTGAATGGTCCTCGTTCTACTATTGATATTTACGATGCTATTGATATTTACGATGCTATACGTTCTTGTACTTACGATCATACAACAATGATTGACAGGCAGAAGACTGATCTTAAGACTGATCTTAAAACTGATCTTAAGACTGATCTTAAGACTGATCTTAAGACTGATCTTAAGACTGATCTTAAGACTGATCTTAAGACTGATCTTACGACTGATCTTAAGACTGATCTTATTACGAATCAGCAGGGGATTGATGAGACGCAAAGAGACAATGTTGGCATTATGGATTCTCCGGAAATCGAGAAGAGAGGATCCGGATTAGATTTAAAATTATGGTTATTCCCGGAACTTTTGGGAATCAAGAATATATATTACACTAAATCGAAGTCCGTACCAGGAAAATCGTTTTTACGAGACGAACGAGACCGGAAAAAGATAGAGGAAGAAGAAACAGATGTTCTAAAACAAGGAATAGGTCTTAGATCAGATGTTCAGAACAAAAAAGGAACAGAGCATAATCGGAACGATGAATATGGTAAAGTAGAAGAGAAACAAACTGGTAAAGTAGAAGAGAAACAAACTGGTAAAGTAGAAGATCAACAAACTGGTGAAGTAGAAGATCAACAAACTGATGAAAAGAAAAAAACTGGTAAGCCTCAAGTTTTTGTTCAATACAAAGCGGTAGAAGATATAGGAGAAGAAAGTATATCCAAGCTGTCGGAGATTTGCAGGGTTATGTCCGGAATTAAGGATCCGGAACAATATATTTGGACCAATATCCAAGAGGGAAATGTTAACCTAAAACTACTGTTTCTTATTCTTCAGAATCAGAAGGACAATAAAAATGAAATATCGGAAGAGAATATTCCTCAGGGGGATGTTTCGAGAAAGGTAAGCAATGGAAATGACATATTGGAAGAGAATCTTCTTCAAGAGGATGTTCCGAAAAAGGTAAGCAATGAAAATGAAATATCGGAAGAGAATCTTCTTCAAGAGGATGTTCCGAAAAAGGTAAGTAATGAAAATGAAATATCGGAAGAGAATCTTCTTCAAGAGGATGTTCCGAGAAAGGTAAGCAATGGAAATGAAATATCGGAAGAGAATATTCCTCAGGGGGATGTTCCGAGAAAGGTAAGCAATGGAAATGAAATATCGGAAGAGAATATTCCTCAGGGGGATGTTCCGAAAAAGGTAAGCAATGGAAATGAAATATCGGAAGAGAATATTCCTCAGGGGGATGTTCCGAAAAAGGTAAGCAATAGAAATGAAACATCGGTAAATAAAAAAATATTGGTCCCCGAACCATATCGTTTATCAAGCATACCGGATGACGAATTCCTGATGTATAAAATCGTCAGTATTTCATTGAAGTTTCCAAATAGAGCCCGGGAGTGGATAGATGGAAATCTTTATGATGGATCTGCGCAATGCGGTAAAATTCTGGGGGATAGAAAAAACATTTTTAGTTCCCTCAATTTAGAAGATATTTTGCTTCCAAAACGTCGTAGAGAATTTCGAATCCTGAATCGGTTTGATCCGGAGAATGATCATGTAGGATTTTCCAATGGAAAAGACATACAAAATGACGAAGAACTCATGGGAAGAGACCAACATCTTAGCGTAGATACAACACAAATAATTAAACGTTTTCTTTGGCCTAGTTATCGATTAGAGGATCTTATTTGCATGAATAGATATTGGTTCAATACAAATGATGGGAGTCGATCTGCGATGTTGAGAATACGTATGTATCCCCAAACTTTCAATTGATAGATTTTTTGCTTCAATTCCGTTTTCGTCGAAAAAAAAAAAAAAGAATTGATTCAATAGAGTTTCAGGATATGGCCAAAATTGAACCAATCTGTTCGTTCCATTTCATCAATGTGAAAAGATTCTACATATCGTATCGTATTTTGCCATAGGTCCAAAACTAGATGTTCCTCCAAGAAGATAGAAAGAATCCGACCAATTTTTCTTAAATAGAAATGGTCGGAACGAATCAGAATTATTATATGGACCATGAAAACGAAAGAATGGATCTAATTCTTTTTTCTGACTCGGGAAAAAAATTCCATTCAGCTCCGGGAAAATTTGTTTTTTTATGATTAAGAATTTGTCCATTAGTTCGTCTCTTATTCCCAATAAACAGAGAGGATCTGTTGAATCTCAGGTATTTTATTTAACCAATCGAGTCCTAAGACTTACCCAGCATCTGCAATTACACGGAAGAGACTATTCATCCCAAAGGGGTTTGTGGAAAATTTTGAGCAAACGTAAGCAACTTCTGGTTTATCTCTACAAGAGGGATAAACTTCGTTACGATGAATTAATTGGTAAATTGGGTATTCGTGGGCTAAAAACCCGTTAATTTTTAAGTTTTCAATTCCAATCCAATTTTTAGAGATCCCGGATCCTGATTAGTCGTTCTTTTGTTATCATTTATAAAACGAACCGGAGAGGGGTGACATATAACCATGCTTGCTGAAAGACCCCCTGATGGTAAGTATGGATCCTCATTATCCATCGATGGTGTTCTTCGACTTATTGCTAGATGGTAAAGATGTTATCGACTGTGAACCTCTATCAGATTATTTACATAGGGGGGGAGGGATAAAATTGTTTAGAACCGAACAATAGTCCAATATCTCCCCTATGTAACGCAATGGGATTATTTAGTTACTATGTTCACAGAGGCAATAACGGTAAATGCGCCGAAAAGATCGATCGGGAAATATGTATCCCGAAGGGATAGCTATAGCAGAGTGATTATGCTAGAGTTGGGTCGTATAGCTTTTCATGGCGGATATCGGTACGCAAACTCTCTCTTCCTATATTTTTCACAAACTCCCTTCTCTTCTATTTTTGGAGAGAGGGATCAGAATATCTATTCAATATGACCAGAATCTATCGAAATCTCTATAGTATTACGATTGATCAAAAACATTATTGATACATATAAAACTCATTATTCAAATTACCTGTCATGATTGGACCATATTCGGGGTGATTTGGAGGGATCGAAATGATACAAATATCTTTGTCCCATTGACAAAAATACAGAACCTTAACATATTGGTTCCAAATATAATGGATAGGATTCGTTTTATATTCATAATATCCCGTTATTAGCCATCTTTATTGGGCATATATTAGAAGATTTGGCTATATATGATCTTATTCAATTTAAAACTTTTTACTAACTAATGGAGATCCAATGGCACATTCGGTCAAAATTTATGATACATGTATTGGTTGTACCCAATGCGTACGAGCTTGTCCCACAGATGTATTGGAAATGATACCTTGGGAAGGATGTAAGGCTAAGCAAATTGCTTCTGCTCCAAGAACAGAAGACTGCGTAGGTTGTAAGCGGTGCGAATCCGCTTGTCCAACAGATTTCTTGAGTGTACGTGTTTATTTATGGCATGAGACAACTCGTAGTATGGGTCTAGCTTACTGATCAATATGCACAATAAAAATGGTTAAATCCATCTCATATTTTTTCATTCTTTTTTTTATCCACTGATAAAAACCCATACTCGAATCCAAGATTTCGAGTATGGGTTTTTATAGAGAGAGATGGAAAGTATCTTCTATTTCTATAATGAGCGAATTACCTTGGCTCGGTCAACAATATTTGTTAGTTCGCCCATATCTGCAGGTTCGGTAATATCATTATTTCCCCATCCATAAAGGGAGGGAATGAGCTGATCCGATGGTATACTCTAGGTATTTTTTTACTAGAACTCTTCCTCATTACCTATACATTCCGTCCGTTACCATTTCCAATTCGATAATTCATTGATCCGATTGAAAGAAGAAAGAGTCTAACTGGATAGATCTTATTTATTTTCATTGGAGATTGGGAATTGACGGACTTTCCATTGGACCTATTTGACGGGATTTGTTACCACTTTGGCCATTTCAGTTGCTTGGCCAGTTACTCAAAATCTTCGATCGTTGCATTTTATGCAATAAAATCACCAATTTTTCCCTTACATACCTGGTTACCTAATACTCATGGGTAAGCACATTATAGTACATGTATGCTTCAGTAGCCGTTCCATTTCAAATGGGAGGATATGGGTTAATCCAAACATAGAATTGCTACCTCATGCTCATTTTATATTGATTTTCGCATAGGAGCGGTTCAAATCGTCTATGCAGCTCCAACTTCTCTGGGTCAACGGAATTGGAAAAGGAGGATAGTCTTCAGTATCCCATATGGGTTTTGTAATTATTGGTTCCATGGTAGATACAGGTCTTAATGGATCCATTTGAAAATGATCTTTCATGGATCAATTGGTGCGGCACTTTCATTCTTAGCGGGAACAAGTGACGATAGGATACGTACTCTTCTTCTTAATGAAATAAATGGTAGGGCTATGCTAATACCTAAAAGACTATGTCCAGTAGTTTTTAAATGTCTTCTTTTGCATTGCCGGAAATCCGTGGTTTTGTGGCAGAATCTATTAGATTTTCTTCCCGAGAAAAATGACTGGATAAATATTATTCGACCTTCCAAATTGAATCATTGTTACTGCAATAGCGGCAATTGGAACGATATTAACTCCCATCCACTTGTTGTCTATGTTACGTCGAATATTCTATATAAGTTTAGAATGTGACGAACCCTCATATAACGGATTCTGGACCAAGAGAGATTTGAATCCTGATCTGTCTCTTTCTACCCATAATAGGTATTGGTGCTTATCCCGATCCAGTTCTCTTTATATTGGATGATGGGGTAGAAGTTAGTTAATCTCGATCCTTCCATCCATGAAATGAATGGCAAAAAATTATTTTTGTACTTTCCGAATGGATTGTTAGCTATATAATAGAATTAATGGATCCAACTTTTTTCTCTTTTGAGAGATTAATGGAATGGAGCGAATCAACAATGAAATTCTTTATCTTTTAATATAGTTCAAGTTATTTCAAGTAGTGATTCCATAATTCTATAATAAATCTTTGAAATAACTTGGACCAGTTATTGATGTCACTTATTTTCAATTACATAAAGGAACTGGATCGAATCTATCCTTCCTTTTCCCTCCCGGAATTCGGTCCATTTATGGTTCCAACCATCCATAGCTGTGTAACCCTATTCCTAATAGATTGACCCCCAAATAACGGATCCAAACTATAGAAAATCCTAAAGAAGCCACAATTGCCGGTTCCTCACCCTGCCAACCCTTATTCATTCTAGTATGCAGATAGATTGCGAATATGGTCCAAGTAATTAATGCCCAAGTCTCTTTTGGATCCCAGCTCCAATAAGATCCCCATGCTTCATTGGCCCATATTGCTCCAGAAAGAGTACCTATGGTTGAAAGAGAAAAACCGAGACCAATCGCACGATAACTCCAATTATCTAATTGTTTAATCAATTGACATTTACGATAATTCGTTGATGAAAAAGAAAAAGTGTATTGCAAATCACTTTTTTGTTTTTCATGTGAATAAAAATTTTCATTGGTAAGAATGGATCGGGAAAATAAATTGTCCATCGCACCAAGAAGAACCTGTCTATTTACTCCGGACATAATTACTAGAAGAGCTATTGATGCTAGGGATCCACATAAAAGGGTTGCATAGCTGAACAATATCATACTTACATGCATCATTGACCAATGAGATTGTAGCGCGGGTACTAACATTCCGGATCGTTGCATTTCCTCCGGAAGACCTAAAGTAGCAAAACCATGAGTTAACATAGCACTTGGCGCCGTGATTGCACCTAACCACCGATCATCTCGGCTCCGTACTTCTAGAACTATATGGAGCACGGATGAACTCCAGGAAAGGAACATGAATGATTCATACAAATTACTCAACGGTAAATGTCCCGAATAGAGCCAACGAGTAATTAATAATCCCGTTGTACAAAGAAAAGTAACTATCATGCCCTTTCCTCCCGAACTACTTAGTCCTTCAATTCGATAAACTAAGGTTCCCCAATAAATGAGAGTGACAACCAAAATAAGAGAAAAAGAGATGTGAGCCAATATATGTTCTAAAGTTATGAATATCATAATAAACCCATTTATTCATTTTATTCCCAAATGAGATCTATGATGGAAAGATAGGATTGATCTATCACAATGGAAATAGATTGAACAGATATTGCTACATAGGAAGAATTGATTGATGAGATCTTCTTGGAAAAATGCCGCCACTCGGATTTGAACCGAGATGCTCTCGCACTGCTTCCTAAGAGCAGCGTGTCTACCAATTTCACCATGGCGGCTTCGTAGGGACCATACTAGCTTATTTACACCAGATCGTCAATGTTATGAACGTGTCTAGCAGAGGGAGTAATCTGTGAATATAACATATGTCCAAATAAAATATAAGTTGGGGCATTGACATTTGAATCAATTTTATGTTGGTTGATGGTTATAACGGAGCATGGCGCAGCTTGGTAGCGTGCCATCTTGGGGTGATGGAGGTCGTGGGTTCAGATCCCGCTGCTCCGAAAGAGAATGAGGAAATAGTAACATGCGTTATCGGACAAAGAATATCTTTCAATTTTGGTTCACGATGGTCGGAGCAGCTAGATTCCAAACAATAAAGAGAGATACATGGCTCAGCACTTTTCAATCTTTTTGATTGGATGGTTTGATTATATACATATCTAGAACGAAACTATGTTTCTGATCCATGATTTCCCGTGTTATTTTTCTCCAATATCCTGTTGGACTTTTCAATTTGAGGGGAGACATCCAAATATATTGATAGCTCACAATAATATTACATACGGGTTAATATGACTATATACAGGCTGCTAATTAATTGATCCTATTTTAGTTACTGAGATGTAGAAAGGGGTTTCATTAATAGGATAAAAAGTTACACTAGATTACGCACCTATATTTATTTTGGTCAGCTCTTTTTATGTATCTCTGCTACAATAGTTTGGGCATTACGCATTATAAATGGTAGAGATACGAATAACGATGATGACTTTGAGTTCTCCTAAAGGATTGAGCACTCTTTTCCATCCAACCATAAAGGAGGGAAAGAATGGGTTCAGACCCAATAAGGGGATGAATCATTGGGAGGAGCAGAAGCAGAAGAAGGATGAATCGAGATATCTGAAACTACAAATTAGTAATTATTCACCATAGAGCAATAACCTGCATCTATTACGAAATGCACGAGCGATTCCATCATAAAATAATATCATCCCCATGCATGATTCCGTAGGTTCTGTACCATTATTTATAAAAAATGAAATCGTTTCGATTCTAGTTTCGGATCGAAATGGATGGATTGGGATGTTGATAAGGTTTAGCTACCGGAAATATAGCATAATGGTAATGCTGAAGTTCATTCGGGATCCTTACAAAAAATGATGAACTCTAATCCTTTTCCAGTGGGAAGGAAGGCGGAATGAATAGAGGAATGGTTTATAAATTCCCCATTTCTCCAGATTGGCTGAAGGGAAGTACTGTAATGGAACTAATTAATGACCGTGTCCCTTTCGTACAACCACCCTTGGAGTACCCGAATAAAATGATTTATTTCGCATCACCATTCTCCAGGGTCCTGAAGGGTGGTGTCGTATATTCGCTCGTGTTGTGCTATGGATCATCCAAATCAATTGATTTCAATTTTGATTCGGATGATCCAGAGGAATCATCATTGGCTATGCAATAAAAACTTTTTGAATGACCGGTGGAGATAGACTTAGCTAAAGAAAAAGCTTTTATTGCGGCCCGATATGCTTTTCCCTTCCAAACATTTTTACGAATTTTTTTCTTGGATCTAGAAGTACGCTTTTTTGGAACTGCCATAAGGAACAATGGGTTTAATTCATATATTGTGATGTGAAAGACATCTTATGTATTTCATTTATTCATTTCTCTCGTAGAGAACTCCGCATATTCTTTATCGGAGTCTGCTGCAAATTGAATCAATCCATTCTCTCGACGAACACGTAAAATAAATAATAATGGAATCTACCAATTCAATTTAAAGGTCAATTTCCATGATATATTCTCATCCATTTTATAGAATATATTTATATAACGATCGATATCGAGGGAATATCTTTTTCATCCTTCTTCGAATGAGTTTCACTCGGTCCTTGATTCTCCGCGATCATCTCATCCTTCTTGTTAATGTTCCTGTCATATCCTGAATTGAAACTAATGGGATTGGAATGCTTTATGGATCGATTGTAAGATCTTTTCAATTGGAAAGACAGGAAAAGATGCGGAAATATAAACCAATTTTTGTTTAAAGGTTTTAAATATTCTTCCGATGTTTCATTTCCGAGTTCCATAAAGTTTATATGTATAGGAAATAGTTTCATCAAACAGAAATTTTTTCTCTCGATCATACTACTTTTATGATTGACGTGATATATGAGGACCGAGAATGTAAGTACTACTACACCTTTTATCAAAAAATATGGATTTCTTTTACGTAGATCGCGTAAAAGCAACGTACTAAGAATTCTAAGGTCAAAGAGCTTTATAAGGCGCTTCCGATGCGAAAGGATTTGAATTAAAAATTCATCAAATTGGATTCGGTCTATGGATTGCATAGAAATTTATAACTTTGTATCTCTTCCCATTTTATTAGCCAGGATCTTCTTTTTTTCATTTATTTTTTACCCCAATTACAGGGAGAATGAATCTAATTCAATACCATGAAAAAGAAAGAGTTCGTGTAAATGAAACGAGCGAGCCTCTGGAGTGAAGAGAGCTATAATATTCAAAACATAAATTTGTTTGATGGAAGGGCTCACATACATTCAGAATTGTTTTTAGGCATAACTTGAACTTGTATTCATTCGCTTCATATCGGCCCGGAGCTCACTTCCAGTATAGCCATCCATACCCTATCATGTAAATACCACGGGCCTCCTACGATACGAAGAGTCATAAAATAAAAAAAAAAATAGATAGAAGGGCTCACATTAGGTTTAGGGATAATCAGGCTCGAACTGATGACTTCCACCACGTCAAGGTGATACTCTACCGCTGAGTTATATCCCTCCCCTACCCTCATCTGGAAAGAGAACTGACTTATGAATAATAACTTACCAAAGGGTCGATAGACTCAACACCACTATCCCACTATTTTATCTCGAACAACTTGAAGCCAGACCTTCCTTCTTTTCACACTACTACGAAAAGAAAGAATGAGAAAGAAAAGACTAGATACTTTTCTGAGTCAATTCTATCGAAAATAGTATTTCCTACTGATTCGAATCATAACATATGGTCCCGTAAAATCGGTAATATTTTACCTATCTCGATCAAGAAAGTTTTACATTAACATGAAAAATATTTTGTTCAGCATGTTTGATCCGATCTAGCACTAGTGCGTGCGAAAAGGACTTAATATTGTTTGGAAAAACAAGGAGAACAGGATCGAGTAAAGATTATACGGAGATGATACGGATCAAATTGTTCTTCTTGCACCAAGGATATTACCGTTTCCGAAAAATAAGATCTACTTTTATATCTTTTATATCTCTTTCCATTCAAAAGTTTCGATGTTTTTCCACTTCGAGACCCCAAAAATGAACAAATTCCTTTTCTCAGGAACACGTACGGGATCCATCATTACAGAACAGAAAAGAGAAGACCCTATGCTATGCAACCGTTAACTACTTAATATAAATACATTTACATCCTACCGGAACATAATTTGTAACTAGCATCGCTATCCTCTTGCCTAGCGGGTAAATATTGACTTCCCTAGATGGAAATACTTCTGAATCTGGATCGATGTGAGAGTACAACTACATTTCCAAAATGCATGTTGTCTCTTCGGAACAGATTGACCCCTTCGCTCTCTCGTGGTACAATCCTCTTCCCGCTGAGCCCTTACTTTTTTTTCCACCGATCCACAGAAACAAGATATAGGACTGATGCCAGCAGTTCATCATAGGAGAAAAGACTCACCGAGCGAGATCATTGACTAATCAGATAAAAAGGAACTTCCTTTTCCGTATACTTTCTCTGGCCATATCGATTGCTATTTGCGGGCCTTACACAGTCGATCATATCTCATATAGATATGGATATATATCTCTTCAACATAGGTCATCGAAATGATCTTGGACAACCCCAACCAAAGCACGAAAGCCAAGATCTTTCATTAAATTGATTCCTGTTCGAATTCGAACAGTGTATAACCACATGGATAAGCTCACATTAACCCGTCAATTTCGAATCCAATTTGTGATTTGGAGGAATGATATATCGAGATATCAAGAAGGAATTAGCATGTAATAATGTCGATTCATACAAAAGAGTATTTTTTCAGACGCTATACTTATAGGATGGGAATAGAGAAGGAATAAGAAATCCCGAAGATTTTGCATAATCTTAAAAAAAAAATAAAAAAAGATGATTCATTAGTGTTTGGTTAGAACACGAAAACGTGTTTTACTGAATTGGTTCCAGTTACTCTTTGCGACATAATGCATGAAGGAAGGGAATATGAATATTCTCGAACAACGAAAAAAATCCAATTTATCCTACTTCGAAAGAATCGAACGAGAAGCCGTATGAGGTGCAAATCTCATGTACGGTTTTGTAGAGTGACAGTGAAGACAACTTATCTGTCAACTTTTCCACTATCACCCCCAAAAAACCAAACTCTGCCTTACGTAAAGTTGCCAGAGTACGATTAACCTCTGGATTTGAAATAACTGCTTATATACCTGGTATTGACCATAATTTACAAGAACATTCTGTAGTATTAGTAAGAGGAGGAAGGGTTAAAGATTTACCCGGTGTGAGATATCACATTGTTCGAGGAACCCTAGATGCTGCCGAAGTAAAAGATCGTCAACAAGGGCGTTCTAGTGCGTTGTATATTCTTACTTATCTAAGACTTGTATCATTTCATGATGATGCCATGTGAATTGCTAGGAACATGTGAAGTATATGGCTAACCTAAGAACGAACGTTTTGTAAGGGGACTAGAGCAGGCTACCGTAAAACAAACGATCTTCTTTTTCTAGGAGATTTGGAACTATTATATGTCTAAGGTTTAATATCGAAATCATTTTCGAAGTTTTCCCTGATTGTTTCAACAGAAAATTTTAAATACCTTGACCTTTTTAGAACAGGTTCGAGTCAAATAGCAATGATTTGAAACACTTTTTTTATACACTATTTTGTAAACCTAAGGACTTGATCGTATAGATATGTAAAATACAGGATTTCCAATCATAGCAAAAGAAAGAAAGGGAACGGATACTCAATCGAGAGTGAGTAAACAGAATTATATGCATAAAGAATATATCTCATCTATGCAGATATAATCATGTGGAAAGCCGTATTCGACGAAAGTCGTATGTACGGTTTGGAGGGAGATCTTTCATACCTTTAGAGATCCACCCTACAATATGGAGTCAAAAAGCCAAAATAAATGATTTATTTTCAGCCTTTATGAAATAGATTCTTGAACCTTTTTCACACTCATGTCACGGCGAAGTACTGCAGAAAAAAAAACTGCAAAATCCGATCCTATTTATCATAATCGATTAGTTAACATGGTGGTTAACCGTATTCTTAAAAACGGGAAAAAATCATTGGCTTATCGAATTCTTTATCGAGCCATCAAAAATATTCAACAAAAGACAGAGAAAAATCCACTATCTGTTCTACGCCAAGCAATACGTAGAGTAACTCCCAATGTCACAGTAAAAGCAAGACGTGTGGGTGGATCAACTTATCGAGTTCCCATCGAGATAAGATCTACACAAGGAAAAGTACTTGCCATTCGTTGGTTATTAGGGGCATCTCGAAAACGTCCGGGTCGAAATATGGATTTCAAATTGAGTCACGAATTAATGGATGCTGCCAGAGGGAATGGCAATGCTATACGCAAAAAGGAAGAGACCCATAGAATGGCAGAGGCCAATAGAGCTTTTGCACATTTCCGTTAATTAATAAAAAGGATCGAGCGAGATCTACCTATCTATATAGTTGATTTACATATCCTGATAAATTATAAATTGATTCCCGTTCGGATCGGGATGGATCCATTTTATCGGAACAAAAGAGAAAAAAGAAGAAGGAACATAAATCATAGATAGATCAACTAAGTCCTCTTGGGAAGGCTTCCTTAAGGAATAAGGAGATAGATTATGGAGGAATATTCGATCCTATTCATGAGGATTATGTAAATCTCCTATTCCGAAAATTGGAAGTTGGAACATATTTCTACTCTTTCAGAGATTGAATGAAATTACTAATTCATGATCTGGCATGTACAAAGTGAAAACTTCATTTTCAATTATACCCTGAGATCATTTGAAAGAGTTTCATTTGCTTTTCTTCCATGGAAGTTATCTTTCCCCGGCCAGAATGTATCCTGATTCTCGGCCTAATTCTTGATGATCAATTTAATCCCTGATCAAGAAGATATAGCTTGGTCCTATTTCATCTCTTAAAAAGTTTAGTAATAAGCATAGCGGTCTTATCATTTCGATGGAGAGAAGAACCTATTATCAGCTCTTTGGGTCATTTCCGAACGAACAATTGAAACGAAACGAAATATTTCGATTCATCAATTTACTACGTTCAACTCTATGTGTTCCTCTATCCGTGGAGTACATTCAATGTACAGAAATGGCTATAACAGAGTTTCTTTTATTCATATTAACAGCTGCTCTAGGAGGAATGTTTTTACGTGGTGCTAATGGCTTGATAGCTTCAGAATGTTTCAGTTCATGTTCTTATCTATTATATTGATATACTAAGAGAGATGTACGCTCCAACCCAATGAGGCTACTATGAAATATTTACTTATGGGTGGGGCAAGTTTTTCCATTCTGGTCTATGGTCTTTCTTGGCTATATGGTCTATCCGGGGGAGAGATTGAGCTTCAATAAATAGTAAATGGTCTAATAGATACACAAATTTAGAACTCTCCAGGAATTTGGATTGCTCTTATATCCATAACTGTAGGAATTGGATTCGAACTTTCTCCAGTTCCTTTACATCAATGGACCCTTTACGTATATGAAGGAGTGCGATTCGTTCTACAAATTATTACCTCTATAATAAAATAGAGTGAATAGATATCTTTCTTTTTTATCAATTTTTATATCTCTCAAAACTCTATGGACATGTGGAAAAGATAAAGAAAAGGACTGTTATCCCTACCCCCACTCGGACCAAGACATCACTTTTACCGAAAAAAAGGTTTTTTCAAACATTTTTTGTCAAAATAACAATTAAGGTAAAGCAAGGTCAGAAACAACTAATATCTTTGAATTAACAAAGAGATTTTGTAAGAGGGATTGGTAATACTTTCTATTGATTGAATAGATTTGGTCTTATACATACATACGCGAGGAAGGTAATAAAAAAGGAATCAGATAATTATGTTATTCCTTCTTTATCACTTAGGAACCGTGCGAGATTCGAGTCCCATGCACGGTTCTGAATGAGAGAAAGGAGTGAGGGATCCTCCTTTCAACAACTCTCCCATTCCAGTCGTTGCTTTTCTTTCGCTCCGAAAATAGCTGCTCCAGCCGCTTGAATCGAATCTTCGATGTTCGTTCCTATCTTCATCGAACGAACGCATGGCAATGGATATATATGCACATAGAGATCTATCTATTGAAATATGGATATCTGGCCGCTCCGTTCTATTCAGGAATAGATATAATAGGATCGAACCTGTTCTTTACATATTGTTATTTGGTACCATATTAAATTCTTTAGGCTTCTATTAAATCGAAAAAGAAAAGATGTTCAGTCATCTTCTTTATGTATATGAAATATCCTCCAAATAATGAAAGTAAAAAGAAAAAGAATTGGATTCTATATTATGAACCTATACGACCGATCGATATCAATACTCCAATACGCTATCTCTTACATATATTCTATATATATTGAACATATCGGGATATGTTCAATATATATATGAATCCTATTCATGGAATAGGATTCACTTTCGGGATGCCTTGATGGTGAAATGGTAGACACGCGAGACTCAAAATCTCGTGCTTAATAGCGTGGAGGTTCGAGTCCTCTTCAAGGCATAAAATTTATCATGCTTATTGAATGAGCAATCCAATGGCAAATCTCGTATGAGAATCTCTCAATAGACTGGGATAGATTTCCTTCGTATCTGTTGATACGAGGTATTCCGACAATTACCTACAAGTTCAAGCTGTTAGAATAGGACAGTGGATCACAGGCAGGATCTTGGCGATCTTCTCTATTTCATTTCCGAAATGGTCCACCCTCGTATTATGAAGTATATTTCATTAAGGACACAGATTGAGAAGAATCTGTTAAGGTCTTGCAAGATACATAGATTGACCATATACCCCTCTCAAGATCTTGCAAGATCCGGGGGTTGCAACCGAACCTAAACACTATATTTACGTTGGATCCTGTGACTCTAGTCCTTACCATGCTTACTCTTACATGGTCGAGATCTCGGAGTGAGAAACCTATCTTAAAATTAAAGATCTATCAAGTCTTTTTTTTTCCTCTAAATACTTACTATTCTTGGACAATACCAGGAAAGGATTTCTTATAGGATCTTAAATCGGAGCATATGTAGAACTTCTCATTGGTTTCCACGACCCTACTGCACTGCCCGGTTCATTTTGTTTTACTTAATTCCATATTCCATTGCTCTTTCATCGATGATTACAGATTCTCCCGGCTGATGTTAAATTTGAATCCTGTTGTATGAATTGAGTGTTCAATTTCATTTGGAAAAAGACATTTCTTATCCAACAATGTCTTTGTCAGTTGATCCAATAACATTCTGTTAGATAGGAACAGATTTGATAAATATTGATAACTCTCGGATAGAGTATTATAAAGAAAAGATTCATTAGATAATAAACTATTGGTTCCGAGCCATCTTTGGCGATGAATTAACGATTCGAAGCGGTCAACCTTTTCTCTCGGATTTTCGATCAACCAACGTTGATATGTAAATAGAGGAGAATATGGCTGCATACGTTCCAATTGGATACTAATTGCTTGAATGCGTTTGAAATCCTCGATATGTTCCTTTCCTATAGGTTTCCACTCATTCATTATAAAAACCGAATTGGTCATGGATTTTGAATTATATCTACGAAAAGCACCTTGGAGACTTTTTTTAGGGAAAAAACCATATTTTGATGCTCTTCTCATTGAACTATGAGTAATATAAAGCCTTTTTAGCAGTTCTTCATTTGCGAAAAATTCTCGGCGTGAAAACACAAGGTGCTGCTCTTGAAATAGGAAGGAATCCCAAAGAAATCGTCTTCCTAAAAAGAACAATGGTTTCTTGGAGGGTTTATATTGCATCGAATATTCTATAGAAATTTGAGATCTTCCTCTCTGCTTTTCTTTAACCGATCCGAACTTATACGAAGATCCCAACTCATTGGGTCTTATTGTACGATCGAATCGATTACTGCGAAAAAAACTAAGACGCCAGATCCTAGGAGCCCAAACTACTTTACTGATCAATTCTTCATCCGTATCCCTATCCATTTGTTTTGTGCCGAGAGTTTCTTGTATAAACTTCAATTCATATTCTTTCAGAAATCGTATAATATCTAGATTATTTCTCGTTTTGGGCTGAGGAACAAATGTAATTTGATCCTTATCGGACTTACCCCGACATATTCCTGACCATGGAAACTCCACCAGAAGACTTTCTAAAAGACTAGAAGCTAGATAAAAATCATGCTCAGCGAATCTATCTAGAGGAATCCAATTCTCTCTATTTCGTTCCGATATAGACCAAGAATCTCGAGCCGCTGATCCGGCCAAGCAACTCAAAATATGGGGGAGTATAGTTAATTCCTTCATAGTTGTTTCGGCAATCGAAGGTTCTAAATACCATTCGGACAAATAAGAAAACCTTTTCTTCCATACTTCCTTTTTGGTAGATAGAGAATTCATGGGAGAATTCCTTCGAAGTGTATTTTGTATAACAGCCTTTCCTACCTTGTAGATAAGTATTTTGTCATTTTGATCGGATCCATCCATAGATTGAAAATTCGAAATTTGCTTATGAAGAGCTAATCGAATTGTATTAGTGTCTATAACTGATTTCTTTCGGGTAATACTAATTAATAAGGCTTCATTGACCAGTGCTGTTAGATCTCGTGCATCACAACCTATGGTTCTAGATGCACATTCATTGGAAGAGGACCACTCTTTTTCCGAGTAGAACCCTTTCATACCTAAAAGAATAGGAAGTTCCATTCGTCGTTGTAGGTTAACAAGCATTCGAATATTGATCGATCTATCTAATCGATTTGGAGATATTAGAGCTGGATCCACTTTTTGGGGGATATGAGTCGAAGCAATAACAAGAATATTTCTAAGAGAATCTTTATCTCTAGAGATATGGTGCAGTAATAAACCAAGGAAAGACTCAGTTAAGTCTAAACCAAGAGTCAGGTCATTGACATTCAGTTCATGAATGTTTGGAATCCAAATTATGCAAGGAGACATTCTTTTCGCCAATTCAAAGGTAAGATGGAATTGTTGCATTTTTTCTGTCACCAAATTATCAAAATCAGGATCAATACTTTGAGTATCAGGGTAATTTAAATATTGACCATGCAAGAACTTGTCCAGAGATATTTTGATTAAAGGAACATAAGAGTCTGTTGCTATACTTTTGACCAAACAGGATTGACCAGTTTCTATAGGAGCTATCAGTAAAATCCCTTTGGAAAGTAATGATCCTGAGTGGAGTGAGAAAGGGGTTTTATTCAATGCGGGATTGGTTTGAATAAATATTTGTGAAGAGGTAATCTTCTGACAAAAAGCAAGGAATACCGATCTTTCTGTTAAACAAAATTGATCAAACTCGTAATTCATTAGATCTTTTTGATAAGTGTAGGCCACATATTGTAAGTAAATAATTCCCGGCTGTTCAGTGATTAGAGAACCCGGTTCCTTCTTGAAATTCTGACTGTAAGTAAAATTCAATCCATATTGAGAAATGTTTCTTCCTGTCATTAGAAACTGAACTAGTAATTCTATCTCTTTTTCGGATATATCCATGCTGGAACACCATCTGTTCAACTCTTTTATTCTAGTTATGGGCAAATTAAGCTTTCTATTCTTCATCTTCCTCTTGATAGAAGAAGAGCTGGATGTGTCCCCTATATCAGAGAACAAGAGAGTCATTTTTTGCAACTCTATCACGTACGACGGATCCTTTAAATACTTGATGAGTTCAAAGTCTATCTTTAATTTGATAAAGATTAAGGAAATCACTTGAAAATATTGAAGAACACAATACCCAAAAAAGACGACAAAAGGGATAAGAATCCAATATTCATACCCCCGAACATTTAATAATCTCAGATGTGCCCATATTAATGGAACTGATGAATTAGTTTCTTCTATTAAAAAATCCTCGCAGGAAGATAAAGCAGAATCCAAAGGATTATTTAGAAACAAAAAATTATTCAGAAGATTCGTTCTGAATCTAAAAATCAATTTGAAAAGATTCGTTCTCAATTTCCATTGTATAGGTTCCCACAATAAATTAAATTTATGCATAATATTATGCTGACTATCTCGCAAAATCGATACAAATGGATTACTGCCATGTAGTAATATCTCCGGAAGAGTATCTAAAAGAATATTTTCAATATATTTACACCATGCAGAAGTAAAAAACCATGGCATATATTTTTTGAACAAATCCCATTTTGAAAAAATACTATCTATTCGATAGAACCTATACATCTCCTGTTTCTTAACACATTCATTAAAACGCGGTGATGGTAGAATATCCCGTTCCTCTTGAGATGAATTGGAAACGGTACTCCTCCCATCTATGCCTTCGTTTCCAATTATGTTTTGAAAACTTTCGGTTACAAACCAATCTTGAATACGATGAAACATTTCCTGGTTCTTTTTGGGAAATATTTCGGATAGTAAATCATCTTTATAAGATTGAGTTTCAATAAGACCCGTGTTTGAACTGAAACTCTTTTTAAGGTACTGATCGAGGTTGTTTTCTTCTGAATCGGATCTATTGAAAAAAGACTGGCAAAAAGTTTTTTCCAAATTGACTATTTGTTCTTTTGTTAAAGGCGTTGTAGAAATATCTTCGATCGAGGAAAGATATCTCTTGTCACGAACGAATGGATTCAATCGAGTTAGTAAATTGAAGGATCTGTACAAGTCATAGATTAATACAAATGTTTGGTCACCACTTCGTTTTCGTTGTAAATATTTAGGTAATAATATGTTAGATACTTGTGACTTGATGAATGAAATAGTCTCTTTCTCCGAGTGAACGGTTCCTATTTCACCAATGGGCAAAGAAGAGATTGTTGTGGATGGGTAAAAGATTGAATAATTGTCCATATGTAAGATTCTTCCTTTTTATATGAATTCTTTCCATATAAGAAGGTAATCTCTTCCTATAATTTGACCGAGGATGATGCAAATAATCAAAAAATTGGAGCGTATTTGCTCCGTGAAAAGAAGCTCTCAATGAGCTCTGATCAGATAGTTTCACGGGATTCAACCAATTGTCTCGATCGTTGGATATCGTCGAAAAATCAGTGTTATCGAACGATTCCATGCGATTCTTTTCATTATCGAATAAGTCAATAATCCATGGATTAATCGGTATCTCATTCGGAACAAATGGTGCAATTGTTCCTTCATCGATCAATAATTTTGATCTTTGTGAAAGATTATGGTCATCCAAAAGAAAGGGTTTGAATGTTTTGAAATGAACGATTAGAGCACCAATTGGATCCAACAACTCATTTAATCGTTGATAATTAAGACTTTTTAGCTCATTAAAGCGAAAATCCAAAATCGAAATGAAAATATCGAACTTAGAATTGAACTTCGAAATGATATCGAACTTCGAATTTAAGATCTCCACAGTAATTTCAAAAAGGGAAGAAAACTTTGAATAATCTTTTTTGTTGGGATTTACAGACCAACCAATTGAATCTTGATTAGTATTAGTACATGATTCAATTGGATCGAACACTATTTGAAAATAGTTTTGTTTAGAAAAAACATGTTTCAAATATTTCATAAAGTATTCGGTCTGATTGGACCATTTGTACACATTCAAATTCCGATTGATATGTTTATCCGTTCGAATAATAGAATGGTTGAACCATTCTCTCTGACTTTTTCTCCAACTGGATGAATGCCGGTCAATTGTATTTTTCGTTACATTATTCAAACTTTCATTTGCTATCCAATTTGTTCGAATTTGATCCTTTAAATTGCGACTTAACCTGCTCATAAAATAGAATCTATTGAATGCATTTTCTGAATACCCGGCAATCTTATACCGAATTGATTCATACCAATTGAAAGCTTCAGTTCTATAATCGTTAAGAGGGGTTCCTATCTCCAAGCGATTTTTGGAATTGATTTGGCTTAATTCTTTGTCGATTATTTGATCTAAATATTCATCCTCTTTATCAGTAATATTAAGGAGGACCCATAAAGATTTATTATTCAATTTCTCTCTGTGGTTAAAGATCCGATTCGATCTCAACGATCCATTCTTGTTGAGTTCATATAATGGATTCATGTTATAATCAATATCAAAAGAAATTTGATAATGAACCTTACTAGGCTTAGTTATTGATAGAGTGAATTGATCTGTTATTTTCAGAACAATTTTTTTCGTTTTCAATCTCAAATTGTTGAGCCATATGTATTGTCCTTTGCTTTGATCACAGAATGTAGAAGATAGATTCCAAGGCAGAGTAAAATTCCATTTTATAGATTGAATACAGTCGGATCGGTTCATATAACTTGGCTTTCTAAGAATAGTACATCCGGGATCTGATGAAATAGCACAATTCGAGGAAGGATTTTCAATTTCAAAATATGTTTTTATCTTCCATAGATCAACTATCCTATTCATTAATGAATAGGATTTTGAATTCCTTAAATCTTGGAAAAAAACATCTTGTTGCCTTTTCAATAAGTTGAAATTTTTAATGGGCTTCTTAGTAGCACTAGGACCACCCATACACGGTTCATCTATTGGCAATATGTAAGAACAAAAATAACGAATTGATTTTGTAAAATTATCAATTAATCTTTTCCTTTCCTTCAGAAAGGAATTCTCGTCCATATATCTTGGATCTTTTGTAAATAATTCTTTCGCCCAAGAGATTGGAGAATATTCTGAGAAACACTTTGAGGACAAATCTGATTCTTTTTTTGTTTGTTCTCTTTCAATAGAAGAAAGATCCCAAAGAATTGATCTTTCTCTTTGTTGCTCAATCTCTGTTTTATTTCTTGTGAATGGATCTTCACAAAGATCTTTTTCAGGTTCCCAATACTCATTTTCGGTTGAACTGAGAGTCGAATCGATCTTCGAATTGATATCTTTTTCATCCTTCTTCGAATGAGTTTCACTCGGTCCTTGATTCTCCGCGATCATCTCATCCTTCTTGTTAATGTTCCTGTCATATCCTGAATTGAAACTAATGGGATTGGAATGCTCTATGGATCGATTGTAAGATCTTTTCAATTGGAAAGACAGGAAAAGATGCGGAAATATAAACCAATTTTTGTTTAAAGGTTTTAAATATTCTTCCGATGTTTCATTTCCGAGTTCCATAAAGTTTATATGTATAGGAAATAGTTTCATCAAACAGAAATTTTTTCTCTCGATCATACTACTTTTATGATTGACGTGATATATGAGGACCGAGAATGTAAGTACTACTACACCTTTTATCAAAAAATATGGATTTCTTTTACGTAGATCGCGTAAAAGCAACGTACTGAGAATTCTAAGGTCAAAGAGCTTTATAAGGCGATCCCGAAGCGAAAAGATTTTAATTAAAAATCTCACCAAATTGGATTCGGCCCATGGATTGCATAGAAATTTATAACTTTGTATCTCTTCCCATTTTATTAGCCAGGATCTCCTTTTTTTCATTTATTTTTTACCCTCCCTACCCCCCCTTTTTTTTATTCATCCCAATGAAATGAATAGAATATATAATACATATTGATTTAATAGAATTGGAAAGCTCGTGTCAACCAAACCAGACAATTATACTGCATGGATAGAAATTATACCACATTTATCAAATTTTTTTCACTGAAAAAAGGATCGAATCCAGTCCGTTTTTTTCTTATTTTATGGGCGAACGACGGGGATTGAACCCGCGCGTGGTGGATTCACAATCCACTGCCTTGGTCCACTTGGCTACGTCCGCCCCGGAAAAACAAACCAATTGTCTCTATCTACGGTCATTTCTTCCAATAAGAAAATTTCTAGGTCCGTCCCGACAACGAGCTAACGTTTGTATGTGGGTCGGCGACCTCTGACAGGGGATCAAAGCAAGATCGAAGACTAACTCCCAACCAACTCTCGAACAAGTTGTTCGGTCGTGGGCCTCTGTAAAATGTCTATTGATAATACTTTACATTAATAAAGTATGAGAGAAAGAATGTGATTGGGTCCCGAACTACCCAATTTAAGATCTGAGTCTATACTCATATTATAGAATGAATATGTTGATGATCTTTATCCAGCATCCATGGCTGAATGGTTAAAGCGCCCAACTCATAATTGGCGAACTCGCGGGTTCAATTCCTGCTGGATGCAGGGGAACTGCACATATTCATTCTTTATGGAATGGGAAAAAGTAGGAGGGATAACAACAAACATTTGAAGAATACCAAACCTTTCATTTTATTGAAAGGCTTGGTACTGTTCAGTTAAGCAATACACGATAACAATCCATCAGAGTATTATCCGCCTATTGAAATAGATTCAACAGCAGCTAGATCCAGAGGAAAGTTGTGAGCATTACGTTCGTGCATAACTTCCATACCTAGGTTAGCACGATTAATGATATCAGCCCAAGTGTTAATTACACGACCTTGACTGTCAACTACAGATTGGTTGAAATTGAATCCATTTAAGTTGAAAGCCATAGTGCTTATGCCTAGAGCGGTAAACCAGATACCTGCTACGGGCCAAGCAGCTAAGAAGAAATGTAAAGAACGGGAGTTGTTGAAACTAGCATATTGGAAGATCAATCGGCCAAAATAACCGTGAGCAGCCACAATATTGTAGGTTTCTTCCTCCTGACCAAATTTGTAACCTACATTTGCGGACTGATTCTCAGTAGTTTCCCTGATCAAACTGGAAGTTACCAAAGAACCATGCATAGCACTGAATAGAGAGCCGCCGAATACGCCAGCTACACCCAACATGTGGAATGGATGCATAAGGATATTGTGCTCAGCCTGGAATACAATCATGAAATTGAAAGTACCAGAGATTCCTAGAGGCATACCGTCAGAGAAGCTTCCTTGACCAATAGGGTAGATCAAGAAAACGGCAGTAGCAGCTGCAACAGGAGCTGAGTATGCAACAGCAATCCAAGGACGCATACCTAGACGGAAGCTAAGCTCCCACTCACGACCCATATAGCAAGCTACACCAAGTAGGAAGTGTAGAACGATTAGCTCGTAAGGACCCCCGTTGTATAGCCATTCATCGACGGAAGCTGCTTCCCAAATGGGATAGAAGTGCAAACCGATAGCTGCAGAGGTAGGAATAATGGCACCAGAGATAATATTGTTTCCATAAAGAAGAGAACCGGAGACAGGCTCACGAATACCATCAATATCTACCGGAGGAGCTGCGATGAAAGCAATAATGAATACAGAGGTTGCGGTCAATAGGGTAGGGATCATCAAGACACCGAACCATCCAATGTAAAGACGGTTTTCAGTGCTAGTAATCCAGTCGCAGAAGCGACCCCATAAATTTGCGCTTTCGCGTCTTTCTATAATTGCGGTCATGGTCAGAACTTCGTTTATAAAATCATCAGAGGCTCCCAAGCATAAGGCTTGTTATTTGACAGTATAATATGATCCATGTATCAATGTCAACCAATATCCGGGATGGAATTTCAATATCTATCCCAACGGGATAGATACTGATCTATACTATATTGATAGAATATAGATGTATTTTAGATAGACTCTATACTTTTTTGCATATATTCCACACTCTATAGATCTATCTGTGGTTAGATACTCCATCAAATTCTTTATTTCTGGTTCCAGGAATGGGAGATCCGTTGTAATGAGAACGGATAGGATTGAATCAGTGAAGAGAAAATTTTTTTGTTCGCTACAACGAAGTGCAAAGCGATTCTGGAACCGAATTATGAATAAATTGATATGAGTGGGATATCAATTCTTCATCACCTTTCCGGAGAACCCATAGTGCAATAGTTCGTTCCCTGTGAATAGGAACGAATATGAAAAGGAACTTGATTGGATCCAGAACCAGAATAAGTGGACAGAGGTACCTATCGGAATTGGATCAATTTTATCCGGGTTGCCCGGGACTCGAACCCGGAGCTCGTCGGATGGAGTGGATGATCTGCTCCTTCAGTATCAGTAAGAGCGAGAAATCTCTCCCCAAACCGTGCTTGCAATTCTCATCGCACACGGCTTTCCCCATGTAATGTATCTATTTCCTAATCATTTTAGTTCTCGGATGGAAAAATAAAAATGATTCTGAATCGAGGCAATGACTCAAAGAGCATTTCATTGGTCAAATAAGTTTTCTATTTTCAGATCCTGTATCTTTTGCCAGGAATTGGCTAGGGGATTTATCTGGGGAATATCTGAATGCCAAATTCGTTCTCTCTGTGAGCGGGCCGCCGCCTTTGATGAAAAGGGCGGAGAATCGAATTCTCGTTCTTTTGAAAACGATTTTTTAAAGAGTTCTGGACCTAATTCCTTCCGAACTACACGTATCGTACTTTTATGTTTACAGGCTAAAGTTTTAGCACATGATAATGAAAGTATATACTTAATACGATATAAACCATCTCGACCAAAGGATCCACTGTAATAATGAAAAAGATTTCTCCAAATTCGATCGAATCGATCGAGGATATCATCATCTGTTAGACTGGTCCAAGACAATTTACTAATTGGCCGCCCTGATATGTCACAGAATTTTTCTCTAGCCAATAATCCAATTATTGGTACAATCGGAACTATTGGATCAAATTCACCGGTAATAAGATCGGCAATAAATAACTCATCTAGCATTTTGGTCCTGACCAAAAGAGGTTTCATCCGAATCCTCAGAAAATAGCCTAGAGAAGAAGAACAATTCTTGGATAATTGATGAGAACATACCCTATATGGTTCGGACCAAAGATGGAAATAACATTGCCGAAAAATTGGAAGATGATATCTACATTTTTTCACTAGGAGATGAGTACCCTTTATAGCTATAATAGATCTTTCTCCATATCTAAAATAGTGAATGTTAGGATCCTTCAACGACCAGATCCTTTTCAGTGAATTTCGACGAGAAAATATGATAATATGTTTGATCTTTCGATCAAAATGAGTTCGCTCAGGGAAAGATCCATGAGACAACGATCGTAAATGAGAGGATCGTTTAAGAAGGGGAACTAAAATGGATTCGCATTCATAGACATAATGATTCCACAGGAATAGGAAAAATCTCGTATTCACTCTTGGGGCGACAATAATCGATCTTTGTAAATTCTCTGGACTATTTCGATATTCATAGAGAACAGATCGTAATGGGTGCAAGGAGGGAGCATCTCGGATCCAGCGACGAAAGGTTCGAACCAAAATTTCTGGATGAATAGAATAGGGTATTCGTGTATCTGATATATAATTTGAATGCGGGAATTTATCTTCCAAGAAGGGAAATATTGAATGGATCGACCGGAAACTCTTCCATTCATTTATCCCTTCCACAGAATATTTTGACCGTATAGAGAACGGAACTTCCAGGACCAATGTAAGTCCTTCTAGTACCGATTCATAATAGGAACTCTTGTTGCGTTCAACTAATGGATTTGGATCACAATTCACGAATAAAACAATTGAATGATTCTGTTGACGTATTTGACCAATCAAACGTTTTACAGTTAGGAAACTGAATTGATCATTGGAACTTACATGTTCCATCGGTTCGGAGGAACTCGATCCATCCAAATAATGATCATGATAAATTGCGTAAAGATCTTCCTGAAAAAAGAGTGGATATAAAAAGCATTGTTGCCAAGAGCTATCTTCCTTTCCGTTTCTATGGAACTCATCCATTTTCAAACCTCAGCTATGGCTCTCGTTCATGAGAATAACCTCTTAATTTCTGAGATAATACATGGTGCGATCTAGTCGGGACAAGATAGGAAAAAAGAGATATATCCGTATATCCAGATTCTATCTTCTATTCAGCAGATTTACTACCCAAGGATCTCATTCGTCAGGAGGAAGAATGAAAATCTTTTATTCTGGCAACCGATCGCTCTCCTGACTCATGGAATAAATCAACCTGGTCAGTACACTATTTATCTTACACATCTGTACTCGAGTACTTAGGACTCATTGTGAGTGTATAAATCCCTGATCTACTCAGGAAAAACCTCCCGATATCGGGTACTAAAATGCTCTTAACTTCTGATCAGTAAAGGGAATTCCTCGCTCGTTAAATTGGAACGAGGAACAGAAGCTCGTTCCTCTGGGTCTACTTATGATTCAAGTCATATAGCTTTCTCCATTTACTCATTTGACTTAACCGCGAATTGATTCGATCCTATTCACAATTATCACATTTGATCCGAAAGGATGAGCATATTATACATCCATCTAGGTATATAATAGACATTTCCCACCCATTTGATTCCTTAAATCAGATCCGGTCCTGATCGAATACAATCAGGTATCCTAAAAATAATATCAGGTATCATAAAGATCATATGTTGGAACGACATGCTGTTTTTTCCATTCATTATACTTCGAGGATCAGTCGTAGTCTTCCGAACTTTACCGATGGTATCGACGAGTTTTCTACTTCATTCAAATGTGTAAAAGACCTTAGTCGCACTTAAAAGCCGAGTACTCTACCATTGAGTTAGCAACCCATATTGCAAATAGATATTGAGGATATATACGATCGAAGTGGAATGCGAGGTTACTCAATATGAACCGGTAAATTGAATCTTACCGATCGTTGTTGTTAAATGACGAACGGGAGGGATCAAAAACCTATGTGAATGACCAAATAATTAACTTGTCAGTTCATATATGGACATGTAGAATTTCGATCCACCATTCCAGAATAAAGTATTCTAGGTTATGAATAAATGATCCGTCGACAGAATTATCATGATTGGATAGAATCACTGATAAATGATGAACCTAAGATATCTATTTCTATTGTGAATGGACGAATTATATCGACACAATACACTATTGTCAATCCAGAATAAGAGATAAATTAATTGTTGGATTGGCACTGTATTGGGACGATATGTTAGACGCATCGAGAGAAAATACTAGGCTTATTTGTAACAGCCTCGGTAGAACGATTCAAATATTCGTCATCTTTGTATGGAATCACGTGGAAACGAGAGTGACTTGGAGAGTATATAATAAAATAAGAATAATGTTGAGCCAAGGGAAGGGCATTTGATCCAAATATGAAATGTTGGATGTCATAATTCACATCCACGAAACCGATTAAGACGATGTTTTTAAGATCCCTCCCTGATCTCGAATCATGATCGAGACGTGATTATGAATAGTCATTAACTCAATTGATATGATAGGAATAGGTATCGAATTGGATCCACTTTTTTTGTATAGAATACACTCAATGTAATCAATTAATTTATATTTATTAGGTACTTAACTTAATGCTTCTTTAGCTGCGTGCATTACCTCAACAGTAATGTTCAAGATGCCCTTTCGTCGTGCAAATTTTTCTGTATTTCTCTCTACTTCGTCCCTGACAAAACGGGGGATTTTATTCAATTCTAGTCGACTTTCAGGATTCCAAATTAGACTCATATCCGTGGATAATGATTTAGTCATTATTTCCTTCGTATCATGACCACAAAAAATCTCTAGAAGATGATCCTCCATACCCAGAGCGAATGAGTTATAAACTGGATCAGCTATTTGATTAGTACCTTCGTAACCCAGGAAGGGTCGATATCCCAAGGAAAAATTTTGGATATGAGCTGGTGCGGAAATAACTCCACAGGGAATCTCAAGACGTTTACCGATATGACGTTCCATTTGAGTACCAAATATTGCAGAGGGTTCCACGCGAGCGATAATATCTCCTACTTCAGCATGATCATCTGTGATGATTATCTCATCACAAAAATCTTTAATTTGCTCTTTGAACCATTCTGCATCATGTTTACAATAAGTACCTGTACAACTCACACGAATTCCCATCTCTCTAGCAAGTATCTTAGTGATTGAAGCAGCATGAGTTGCATCACCAAAAACGACTGTTTCTTTCCCCGTAAAATTCTGACAATCGATAGATCTTGAGAACCAAGCAGCTTGGGAAACGAATCGAGTTTGTCCATCTATATAGGATTCGTAATCAACCCTTTTGCTTGATAAAATAGGAGCCGCCAAGGTATCAAGATATTTCTTTATCTGTCGGATGCACGCAGCCATATCTACAGCTCCCATAGGAGTTGTAGATACATAAGGCATTCCAAATTCTTTATTCAAATACATCGCTGTCATTAAGCCCACTTCACGATAAGGAATTAAATTGAACCGAGCT
>BSBM01004554.1:0-25643 GCA_027924585.1 Larix kaempferi
AACATCGACGACCTGACTTGGGCACATCTTCCCATTGTATGGGGAAAATTGCCCACTGCTTTGGGGCAGTTTACCCACTGGTCTGACTTCTCTTTGGGGAATACAAAAAATTACATTTAATAAATCTTTTCTTTGTGATTTCACCCCTAGGTTTAGATTGACTGTTTTACATGATCAAATGCATTGACATCTTGTCCCATAGGAGGTACCTTAACAAGATGAAATACAATAACTTCCGAAGTTGTACTGTTTCCAACACTCCCTCTCAACAAGGAAGGTATTCTTCGAACATTGTATTCTAATCTTATTCTTTATTTGGTCGACTTATGAGGTGATGCCCCATGCAGCTACTACTCCAACACTGCCTCTTGGCCATGGAGGTATCATCAGCATTATCATACTGAAACACATCTCGATATCATATGTACATCACAGTTATCTCTAACCTCTCTATATCATTAGGAAGGTCTTCCAACACAATCACAGTCAGTCGAGAAGTGTCAACAAATCAATCTTCATGCATCTGTTCAATCCAGTCCATCAGGGAACATGCACCAGCTCGACGACTCTGCCTTCTCCATAGGTTAGTCACTCGTGCATCAACTCAAGAACTCTGCACAGTCCATCGTAGAGGCTATCATGCATCAATACAATGTGCTCAGCTCAACGCAGTCGATCGGGTGCCTACATCATCAACATTCCCTTTAGCTAGAGAGGTATATTCACGTCCGAACACATCTTGTTATCATAATCGGGTCCATTCCAACACAGGGATACACTCTACAAAGGCGAACGCTCCCCAAATGAAACATTCCACAAATAAGCACATTCCACAAAGAAAGCATCCCACAATGGGACACGCTCCATTGACAAGTACGTTCCACAAACGAACCATCCCAAAAAGGGACCATATCATCTTTCTAAAGAAGATATATGATCTACCTGATGAACTTGGTCATTCTAGACCACGGAGGATTACTTCCTCACGCACTTTATCTGTGGAAGGTAGCAATGATGGGGAAAATCTTTGAAGAGGAGAAGAGAGATGAGGCGATACGAGGGACAATAGAGGATGCAAAGAGCAAAAATGCCGGAGATGTTGAGTCATCGATCCCATGGTTGCAGTCTATGCGATGAAACGACTACTAACAACACCCTACACGAGAGAAAATGTAGAAAATCACCTTAAATAGTGGTGATGTTGGTTTCGAGCTCCACACTTATTTTGTTTATGTGATTTTCCATTGTTTTAGTGATCCTGGTTGTTCTGCTATAAACATTAACAAGGTCAAGAGAGACTCGAAACCACCATCAACACTTTTCAAGGTGATTTTCTTCATTTTCTCCTGTGTAGCGTATTGTTCGTAGTCGTTGCATCTCATAGACTGCAGTCATGAGATCGATGACACAACATCTCCCACATTTTTTCCTCTTTCCATCCTCTATTGTCCCCAGTATTATCTCGTCTTACTTGTATATAATAGCCTGTGAAAGCTAGTGAATCTGGAACACAGATGTTACCAATATTTCTTTACGCGAAACTGATTTTGACACCACCTCCTACAAAAAAGAAACAAGCAGGCGAATGCGAGGATCACTGAAAGAATGGCAAGTCACAGAAACAAAATGAGTGTCGAGCTAGTTTAAACCATGATGATAAGAACAATCATCTCCCAACCATAGACAAAGCTATTTGTCTCCCCCAAGCTCAGACCTTCCAAGAGAGAACGATGTACATCCGGATAGTATTAGCGCAAACCCTAGAAAAGAAGGGAGAAACTTCTCCAATAGTGGAGAACCCAAAAAAATCAGTCCCTTAACTGAAGTAGCGAACCTCTCTTGGTTAGAGCGAACTTGCGTGAGTGATTGACGAAACGAGAGGTCGAACTCTCTATTTATACACATCAAAGGGTGACTTTTTTCCTGACTGGGCGGCCTAACATTCCCTAACTGCGACGACCTGACTTGGGCACATCTTCCCATTGTATGGGGAAAATTGCCCACTGCTTTGGGGCAGTTTACCCACTGGTCTGACTTCTCTTGGGGGAATACAAAAAATTACATTTAATAAAGCTTTTCTTTGTGATTTCACCCCTAGGTTTAGATTGACTGTTTTACATGATCAAATGCATTGACATCTTGTTCCATTGGAGGTACCTTAACAAGATGAAATACAATAAGAATAACTTCCGAAGTTGTACTGTTTCCAACACTCCCTCTCAACAAGGAAGGTATTCTTCGAACATTGTATTATAATCTTATTCTTTATTTGGTCGACTTATGAGGTGATGCCCCATGCAGCTACTACTGCAACACTGCCTCTTGGCCATGGAGGTATCATCAGCATTATCATACTGAAACACATCTCGATATCATATGTACATTACAGTTATCTCTAACCTCTCTATATCATACGGAAGGTCTTCCAACACAATCACAGTCAGTCGAGAAGTGTCAACAAATCAATCTTCGTGCATCTGCTCAATCCAGTCCATCGGGGAACATGCACCATCTCCACGACTCTGCCCTCTCCATAGGTGAGTCACTCGTGCATCAACTCAAGAACTCTGCACAGTCCATCGTAGAGTCTATCATGCATCAATACAATGTGCTTAGCTCAACCCAGTCCATCGGGTGCCTACATCATCAACATTCCCTTTAGCTAGAGAGGTATCATCACGTCTGAACACATCTTGTTATCATAATCGGGTCCATTCCAACACAGGGATACACTCTACAAAGGAGAACGCTCCCCAAATGAAACATTCGACAAATAAGCACGTTCCACAAAGAAAGCATCCCACAATGGGACACGCTCCACTGACAAGTACGATCCACAAACGAACCATCCCAAAAAGGGACCATATCATCTTTCTAAAGAAGATATATGATCTACCTGATGAACTTGGTCATTCTAGACCACAGAGGATTACTTCCTCAAGCACTTTATCTGTGGAAGGTGGCAATGATGGGGAAAATCTTTGAAGAGGAGAAGAGAGATGAGGCGATACGAGGGACAATAGAGGATGCAAAGAGCAAAAATGCCGGAGATGTTGAGTCATCGATCCCATGGTTGCAGTCTATGCGATGAAACGACTACTAACAACACCCTACACGAGAGAAAATGTAGAAAATCACCTTAAATAGTGGTGATGTTGGTTTCGAGCTCCACACTTATTTTGTTTATGTGCTTTTCCATTGTTTTAGTGATCCTGGTTATTCTGCTATAAACATTAACAAGGTCAAGGGAGACTCGAAACCACCATCAACACTGTTCAAGGTGATTTTCTTCATTCTCTCCTGTGTAGCGTATTGTTCGTAGTCGTTGCATCTCATAGACTGCAGTCATGAGATCAATAACACAACATCTCCCACATTTTTTCCTCTTTCCATCCTCTATTGTCCCCAGTATCACCCCGTCTTACTTGTATATACTAGCCTGTGAAGGCTAGTGCATCTGGAACATAGATGTTAGCTATATTTCTCTACGCGAAACTGATTTTGACACCACCTCCTACAGAAAAGAAACAACCAGGCGAATGCGAGGATCACTAAAAGAATTGCAAATCACAGAAACAACATGAGTGTCAAGCTCGGTTAAACCATGATGATAAGAACAATCATCTCCCAACCATAGACAAAGCTATTTGTCTCCCCCGAGCTCAAACCTTCCAATAGAGAACGATGTACATCCGGATAGTATTAGCGCAAACCCTAGAAAAGAAGGGAGAAACTTCTCCAATAGTGGAGAACCCGAAAAAATCAATCACTTAACTGAAGTAGCGAACCTCTCTTGGCTAGAGCGAACTTGCTTGAGTGATTGACGAAATGAGAGGTCGAACTCTCTATTTATACACATCAAAGGGTGACTTTTTCCCTGACTGGGCCGGCCTAACATTCCCTAACTGCGACAACCTGACTGGGGCAATTCTGCCCATTGTATGGGGGAAATTGCCCACTGCTTTGGGGCAGTTTACCCACTGGTTTGACTTCTCTTAGGGGAATACAAAAAATTACATTTAATAAATCTTTTCTTTGTGATTTCACCTCTAGGTTTAGATTGACTGTTTTACATGATCAAATGCATTGACATCTTGTCCCATAGGAGGTACCTTAACAAGATGAAATACAATAAGAATAACTTACGAAGTTGTACTGTTTCCAACACTCCTTCTCAACAAGGAAGGTATTCTTCGAACACTGTATTCTGATCTTATTCTTTATTTGGTCGAATTATGAGGTGATGCCCCATGCAGCTACTACTCCAACACTGCCTCTTGGCCATGGAGGTATCATCAGCATTATCATACTGAAACACATCTCGATATCATATGTACATCACAGTTATCTCTAACCTCTCTATATCATACGGAAGGTCTTCCAACACAATCACAGTCAGTCGAGAAGTGTCAACAAATCAATCTTCGTGCATCTGTTCAATCCAGTCCATCGGGGAACATGCACCAGCTCTACGACTCTGCCCTCTCCATAAGTGAGTCACTCATGCATCAACCCAAGAACTCTGCACAGTCCATCGTAGAGTCTATCATGCATCAATACAATGTGCCCTGCTCAACCCAGTCCATCTGGTGCCTACATCATCAACACTCCCTTTAGCTAGAGAGGTATCATCACGTCCGAACACATCTTGTTATCATAATGGTGTCCATTCCAACACAGGGATACACTCCACAAAGGAGAACGCTCCCCAAATGAAACATTCCACAAATAAGCACGTTCCACAAAGAAGGCTTCCGACAATGGGACACGCTCCACTGACAAGTACGTTCCACAAAGGAACCATCCCGAAAAGGGACCATATCATTTTTTTAAAGAGGATATATGATCTACCTGATGAACTTGGTCGTTCTAGACCACAGAGGATTACTTCCTGAAGCACTTTATCTGTGGAAGGTGGCAATGATGGGGAAAATCTTTGAAGAGGAGAAGAGAGATGAGGTGATACGAGGGACAATAGAGGATGCAAAGAGTAAAAATGCCGGAGATGTTGAGTCATCGATCCCATGATTGCAGTCTATGCGATGAAACGACTACTAACAACACTCTACACGAGAGAAAATGTAGAAAATCACCTTAAATAGTGGTGATGTTGGTTTCAAGCTCCACACTTATTTTGTTTATGTGCTTTTCCATTCTTTTAGTGATCCTGGTTATTCTGCTATAAACATTAACAAGGTCAAGGGAGACTCGAAACCACCATCAACACTGTTCAACGTGATTTTCTTCATTTGCTCTTGTGTAGCGTATTGTTCGTAGTCGTTGCATCTCATAGACTGTAGTCATGAGATCGATGACACAACATCTCCCACATTTTTTCCTCTTTCCATCCTATATTGTCCCCAGTATCACCTCGTCTTACTTGTATATACTAGCCTGTGAAGGCTAGTGTATCTGGAACATAGATGTTAGCAATATTTCTCTACGCGAAACTGATTTTGACACCACCTCCTACAAAAAAGAAACAAGCAGGCGAATGCGAAGATCACTGAAAGAATGGCAAATCACAGAAACAACAAGAGTGTCGAGCTCGGTTAAACCATGATGATAAGAACAATCATCTCCCAACCATAGACAAAGCTATTTGTCTCCCCCGAGCTTAAGACATTCCAATAGAGAACGATGTACATCCGGATAGTATTAGCGCAAACCCTAGAAAAGAAGGGAGAAACTTCTCCAATAGTGGAGAACCCGAAAAAATCAGTCCCTTAACTGAAGTAGCAAACCTCTCTTGGCTAGAGCGAACTTGCTTGAGTGATTGACGAAATGAGAGGTTGAACTCTCTATTTATACACATCAAAGGGTGACTTTTTTCCTGACTGGGCCGGCCTAACATTCCCTAACTACGACGACTTGACTGGGGCAGTTCTGCCCCTTGTATGGGGCAAATTGCCCACTGCTTTGGGGCAGTGTACCCACTGGTCTGACTTCTCTTGGGGGAATACAAAAAATTACATTTAATAAATCTTTTCTTTGTGATTTCACCCGTAGGTTTAGATTGACTGTTTTACATGATCAAATGCATTGACATCTTGTCCCATTGGAGGTACCTTAACAAGATGAAATACAATAAGAATAACTTCCGAAGTTGTACTGTTTCCTACACTCCCTCTCAACAAGGAAGGTATTCTTCGAACACTGTATTCTAAAATTATTCTTTATTTGGTCGACTTATGAGGTGATGCCCCATGCAGCTACTACTCCAACACTGCCTCTTGGCCATGAAGGTATCATCAGCATTATCATACTGAAACACATCTCGATATCATATGTACATCACAGTTATCTCCAACCTCTCTATACCATAAGGAAGGTCTTCCAACACGATCACAGGCAGTCAAGAAGTGTCAACAAATCAATCTTCGTGCATCTGTTCAATCCAGTCCATCGGGGAACATGCACGAGTTCCACGACTCTGCCCTTTCCATAGGTTAGTCACTCGTGCATCAACTCAAGAACTCTACACAGTCCATCGTAGAGTCTATCATGCATCAATACAATGTGCTCAGCTCAACCCAGTCCATCGGGTGCCTACATCATCAACACTCCCTTTAGCTAGAGGTATCATCACGTCTGAACACATCTTGTTATCATGAACGGGTCCATTCCAACACAGGGATACACTCCACAAAGGAGAACGCTCCCCAAATGAAACATTCCAGAAATAAGCATGTTCCACAAAGAAACCATCCCACAATGGGACAAGCTCCACTGACAAGTACGTTCCACAAAGGAACCATCCCACAAAGGGACCATATCATATTTTTAAAGAAGATATATGATCTACCTGATGAACTTGGTCATTCTAGACCACAGAGAATTGCTTCCTCAAGCACTTTATCTGTGGAAGGTGGCAATGATGGGGAAAATCTTTGAAGAGGAGAAGTGATGAGGTGATACGAGGGACAATAGAGGATGCAAAGAGGAAAAATGTCGGAGATGTTGAGTCATCGATCCCATGATTGCAGTCTATGCGATGAAACGACTACTAACAACACCCTACACGAGAGAAAATGTAGAAAATCGCCTTAAATAGTGGTTATGTTGGTTTCAAGCTCCACACTTATTTTGTTTATGTGCTTTTCCATTGTTTTAGTGATCCTGGTTTTTCTGCTATAAACATTAACAAGGTCAAGGGAGACTCGAAACCACCATCAACACTGTTCAAGGTGATTTTGTTCATTTTCTCCTGTGTAGCGTATTGTTCGTAGTCGTTGCATCTCATTGACTGCAGTCATGAGATCGATGACAGAACATCTCCCGCATTTTTTCCTCTTTCCATTCTCTATTGTCCCCAGTATCACCTCGTCTTTCTTGTATATACTAGCCTGTGAAGGCTAGTGTATCTGGAACATAGATGTTAGCAATATTTCTCTACGCGAAACTGATTTTGACACCACCTCCTACAAAAAAGAATCAAGCAGGCGAATGCGATGATCACTGAAAGAATGGCAAATCACAGAAACAAAATGAGTGTCGAGCTCGTTTAAACCATGATGATAAGAACAATCATTTCCCAACCATAGACAAAGCTATTTGTCTCCCCCGAGCTCAGACCTTCCAATAGAGAACGATGTACATCCGGATAGTATTGGCGCAAACCCTAGAAAAGAAGGGAGAAACTTCTCCAATAATGGAGAACCCAAAAAATTCAGTCCCTTAACTGAAGTAGCGAACCTCTCTTGGCTAGAGCGAACTTGCTTGAGTGATTGATGAAATGATAGGTCGAACTCTCTATTTATACACATCAAAGGGTTTCTTTTTTCCTGACTGGGCCGGCCTAACATTCCCTAACTGCGTCGACCTGACTGGGGCAGTTCTGCCCATTGTATGGGGCAAATTGCTCACTGCTTTGGGGCAGTTTACCCACTGGTCTGACTTCTCTTGGGGAATACAAAAAATTACATTTAATAAATCTTTTCTTTGTGATTTCACCCCTAGGTTTACATTGACTGTTTTACATGATCAAATGCATTGACATCTTGTCCCATAGGAGGTACCTTAACAAGATGAAATACAATAAGAATAACTTCCAAAGTTGTAGTGTTTCCAACACTCCCTCTCAACAAGGAAGGTATTCTTCGAACACTGTATTCTAATCTTATTCTTTATTTGATCGACTTATGAGGTGATGCCCCATGCAGCTACTACTCCAACACTGCCTCTTAGCCATGGAGGTATCATCAGCATTATCATACTGAAACACATCTTGATATCATATGTACATCACAGTTATCTCTAACCTCTCTATATCATAAGGGAGGTCTTCCAACACAATCACAATTGGTCGAGAAGTGTCAACAAATCAATGTTCGTGCATCTGCTCAATCCGGTCCATCGGGGAACATGCACTAGCTCCGCGACTCTGCCCTCTCCATATGTGAATCCCTCGTGCATCAGTTCAAGAACTCTGCACAGTCCATCGTAGAGTCTATCATGCATCAATACAATGTGCTCAGCTCAACCCAATCCATCGGGTGCCTACATCATCCACACTCCCTCTTAGCTAGAGAGGTATCATCACGTCCGAACACATCTTGTTATCATAAGAGGGTCCAGTCCGACACATGGGTACACTCCACAAAGGAGAACGTTCCCCATATGAATCATCCACAAGTAAGCACGTTCCACAAAGGAACCATCCCACAATGGGAAACGCTCCACAGAGGAGTACGTTCTAGAAAGGAACCATCCCACATGGGGATCATATCATCTTTTTAAAGAAGATATATGATCTACTTGATGAAGTTGGTCATTCTAGACCGCAGAGGATTACTTGCTCAAGCACTTTGTCTGTGGAAGGTGGCAATGATGGAGAAAATCTTTGAAGAGGAGAAGTGAGATGAGGTGGTACGAGGGACAATAGAGGATGGAAAGAGGAAAAATGCCGGAGATGTTGAGTCATCAATCCCATGACTGCATTCTATGCGATGAAACGACTACGAACAATGCCCTACACGAGATAAAATGTAGAAAATCACTTCAAACTGTGGTTATGTTGGTTTCGAGCTCCACACTCATTTTGCTTATGTGCTTTTCCATTCTTTTAGTGATCCCGGTTATGCTGCTATAACATTAACAAGGTCAAGGAAGGCTCGAAACCACCATCAACACTGTTCAAGGTGAGTTTCTTCATTTTCTCCTGTGTTGGTTCTTGTTCGTAGTCGTTGCATCACATAGATTGCAGGCATGAGTTCGATGACCCAACATCTCCCACATTTTTCCTCTTTCCATCCTCTATTGTCCCCAGTATTACCTCGTCTCACTTTTATATACTAGCTTGTGAAGGCTATTATTTCTGGAATATAGATGTTAGCAATATTTCTCTACGCGAAACCGATTGTGTTACCACCTCCCACAAAAAATAATCAAGCAGACGAATGCGAGGATCATTGAAAGAATGGTAAATCATAGAAATAAAATGAGTGTCGAGTTCGTTTAAACCATGATGATAAGAACAATCATCTCCCAACCATAGACAAAGCTATTTGTCTCCCCCGAGCTCAGACCTTCCAATAGAGAATGATGTACATCCGAATAGTAGTAGCGCAAACCCTAGAAAACAAGGGAGAAACTCCTCCAATAGTGGAGAACCCCAAAACATCAGTCCGTTAACTAAATTAGTGAACCTCTCTTGGCTAGAGCGAACTTGCTTGAGTGAATGACGAAATGAGAGGTCCAACTCTCTATTTATAGCCAACAAAGGGTGATTTTTTTTTTTCTTTCCCTGATTGGGCCGACCTAACTTTCCCTAATTGCGCCGACCTGACTGGGGCAGTTCTGTCCATTGTATGGGGCAAATTGCCCACTGCTTTGGGGCAATTTACCCACTGGTCCGACTTGTCTTGGGAGAATACAAAAAATTACAATTAATGAATCTTTTGTTTGTGATTTCACCCCTAGGTTTACATTGAGTGTTTTATATGATCAAATACATTGACATATTGTCCCATAGGAGGTACTTTAACAAGATGAAATACAATAAGAATAACTTGCGAAGTTGTACTGTTTCCAACACTCCCTCTCAAGAAGGAAGGTATTCTTCGAACACCTATATTCTAATCTTATTCCTTATTTGGTCGACCTATGAGGTGATGCCCCATGCAGCTACTACTCCAACACTGCCTCTTGGCCTTGGAGGTATCCTCAGCATTATCATATTGAAACACATCTCGATATCATATTTACATCATAGTTATCTCTAACCTTTCTATATCATAAGGAAGGTCTTCCAACACAATCACAGTTAGTCGAGAAGTGTCAACAAATCAATCTTCGTGCATCTGCTCAATCCAGTCCATCGGGGAACATGCACTAGCTCCATGACTTTGCCCTCTCCATAGGTGAGTCACTCGTGCATCAGCTCAAGAACTCTGCACAGTCCATCGTAGAGTCTATCATGCATCAATACAATGTGCTCAGCTCAACCCAATCCATCGGGTGCCTACATCATCAACACTCCGTCTTAGCTAGAGAGGTATCATCACGTCGGAACACATCTTGTTATGATAAGAGGGTCCATTCCAACACAGGGATACACTCCACAAAGGAGAATGTTCCCCAAATGAACCATCCACAAATAAGCACTTTCCACAAAGAAACCATCGACAATGGAACACGCTCCACAGAGGAGTACGTTTCACAAAGGGACCAAATCATCTTTTTAAAGAAGATATATGATCTACTTGATGAACTTGGTCATTCTAGACCACAGAGGATTACTTGCTCAAGCACTTTATCTGTGGAAGGTGGCAATGATGGATAAAATCTTTGAAGAGGAGAGGTGAGATGAGGTGATACGAGGGACAATAGAGGATGGAAAGAGGAAAAATGCCGGAGATGTTGAGTCATCAATCCCATGACTGCATTCTATGCGATGAAACGACTACGAACAACGCCCTACACGAGATAAAATGTAGAAAATCACCTTAAATAGTGGTTATGTTGGTTTCGAGCTCCACACTCATTTTGCTTATGTGCTTTTCCATTCTTTTAGTGATCCCGGTTATGCTGCTATAACATTAACAAGGTCAAGGAAGGCTCGAAACCACCATCAACACTGTTCAAGGTGAGTTTCTTCATTTTCTCTTGTGTAGGGTGTTGTCCATAGTCGTTGCATCACATAGACTGCAGTCATGAGATCGATGACTCAACATCTCCCACATTTTTCCTCTTTCTATCCTCTATTGTCTCCAGTATCACCCCTCGTCTCATTTGTATATACTAGCCTGTGAAGGCTAGTATATCTGGAACATAGATGTTAGCAATATTTCTCTACGCGAAACTGATTGTGACACCACCTCCTACAAAAAATAAAGCAGGCGAATGCGAGGATGACTGAAAGAATGGCAAATCATGGAAACAAAATGAGTGTCGAGCTTGTTTAAACCATGATGATAAAAACAATCATCTCCCAACCATAGACAAAGCTATTTGTCTCCTCCGAGCTCAAACCTTCCAATAGAGAACGATGTACATACGGATAATAGTAGCGCAAACGCTAGAAAACAAGGGAGAGACTTCTCCAATAGTGGAGAACCCCAAAAAATCAGTCCATTAACTGAATTAGCGAACCTCTCTTGGCTAGAGCGAACTTGCTTGAGTGAATGACGAAATGAGAGGTCGAACTCTCTATTTATACGTATCAAAGGGTGACTTTTTTCCTGACTGGGCCGACCTAACTTTCCCGAACTGCGCCGACCTGACTGGGGCAGTTCTGCCCATTGTATGGGGCAAATTGCCCACTGCTTTAGGGCAGTTTACCCACTGGTCCGACTTGTCTTGGGGGAATACAAAAAATTACAATTAATAAATCTTTTCTTTGTGATTTCACCCCTAGGTTTACATTGAGTGGTTTATATGATCAAATATATTGACATCTTGTCCCATAGGAGGTATTTTAGCAAGATGAAATACAATAAGAATAACTTTCGAAGTTGTACTGTTTCCAACACTCCCTCACAACAAGGAAGGTATTCTTCGAACACTGTATTCTAATCTTATTCTTTATTTGGTCGACCTATGAGGTGATGCCCCATGCAGCCACTACTCCAACACTGCCTCTTGGCCATGGATGTATCGTCAGCATTATCATACTGAAGCATATCCGTTGTATTTCGTTTGAATCTCTTTTGTTGTAGGTCTTATTGTGTGTATTCTTAACTTGGGATCGTTTCAAGCGAGGCACACTTATCGATGTGGTAGTTAGCACACTCAAGACAGTTTGATATCTTTTAAAGAGTCGCACTTGTTAAGGTAGATGGTTCTGTATGTTAGATGTAGTGATCGCCTTGGAGGAGGGCGTTATGCTTTTGGAGGTTGGGGACAAAGCATTATTGACATGGGAGCCACCTTGCATGTTTGTGGAGGAGGCACTGTTGAACATAGGAGCCCTTGGTTGGAGTGTGCACCATATTAGAGGAGGAGCATTTGACATGTGGATAGCTAACTTGGAAAACTTAGCTCCTAGTGGGGTTGACAAATCCTAGGGTGACATGTGGAGGGCTCGCTTCGAGGGGAAGTCTTCGTGATGCTTTGATTGTTGACTTCGCCAAAGGTTGCTTGTGGACTTAGTTCCATGTTCAATTGTTGGCCTACCCCCCCAAGAACTATCCTGCAAGGGAAAACCATTGTGTAGTAGGGAATAATTCATTGGACTGCGAAATAATGGTATTTTGTGGAAAAATAACAACACTCACCCATCCTTTGCCCTGCATTTGTGATATCCAAGGTATCTTCTCTACTCTACCTTCTTGGACTCAAAACTCTAGTTAGTTACTGCACAATGAAAATTTAGATAGTTTGAGCATGAGACCACTAATGAACCAAAGATGGAATTAAATAGCAAATAGGTGGGATGACAAATTAACCATACATACCTCCTTTCCGTTGGCCATCGCTAGCTCCTATGGAATCATCGTACACCAATCGACATTGTAGCGGTGATATCCCTGAACAATATAAAGATTAGAACCCCAATATAGTTTAATTATGAAAGTTGTAGAAAGCATTTGAATCTTACACCCATTGACAACAACATAGTACCACGTAACAATGGCAGAAGGATAAGCCATTGTGTGGACAACAGATATTTCATTGGGTTACATGAAAACATTATTTTGTAGGGGAAAAAGACGACTCGCCCATCCTGTACTCTACATTTGTGCTGTGCAAGGCATCTTCACCACTCGACTCTCTTGGACTATACAACTGAAGTCACCCTCTACACAAAGGAGATCAATTTAGTTGAGTATGAAACCGCAAACAAAACATAGAATAAATTAAATAACAAGCGAATGGATTGATGAATCTACCATACATGCCTCCTTGCCCCTGGCCATTTCCCAGTACTATGCAATCATTATACATAAAAAAATATAATTGAAATGGAGTAGGTATAAGGTAAGATGACTCACCAATAAGAGAAAATACAGGAAGGGAAAAAGTAAAAGGAAGAAGATGTTGCACATCAACTCTCTTCTTGAGGAATCCAGTCATTGACAAGGTTACCAAATGAGGCTACCAAGAAGAGAAAATAAAATGGGAAGGGTTGACGGGAAGTCCCCCTTGCTGTCCTAACAATATGGCACACAAGAATTAGCGTGACGCATCATTCCACCATAAGGAGAAAGGAGAGAAAGTACTCACCACTCTTTTTTATGGTAAAATCAAGAAAAGCTAGAAGAAAGAACGAGAGCAACAAATGAATACGGAAGGGCAACATAACTAGGATTATTAAAAGAATGGAAAAGCACAGCAACAAAATGAGTGTGGAGCTCGTTTAACCATGATGATAAGAACAATCGTCTCCCAACCATAGACAAAGCTATTTGTCTCCTTCGAGCTTACACCTTCGAGTAAAGAACGATGTACATGTGGATAGTAGTAGCGCAAACCCAAGAAAACAAGAGAGAAACTTCTCCAATAGTGGAGAACCCCAAAAATTAAGTCTCTTAGCTGCAGTAGCGAACCTCTCTTGGCTAGAGCGCACTTGCTTGAGTGAATGACCAAATGAGAGGTCGAGCTCTCTATTTATACACATCAAAGGGTGATTTTTCCCTGACTGGGCCGACCTAACTTTCCCTAACTCGACTGACATGACTGGGGCAGTTCTGCCCATCGTTTGGGGCAATTTGCCCATTGTTTTGGGGCAGTTTTCCCACTGGGCCGACTTGCCTTGGGGGAATACAAAAAATTACATTTAGCAAATCCTATCTTTGTGATTTCACCCCAAGGTTTACATTGATTCTTTCAACTGTTTTACATGATCAAATACATTGACATCTTGTCCCATAGGAGGTACAATAACAAGATGAAATACAATAAGAATAACTTCTGAAGTTGCACTATTTCCAACACTCCGTCTCAACATGGAAGGTATTCTTCGAATACTGTATTCTAATCTTATTCTTTCTTTGGTCGACCTATGAGGTGATGTCCCACGCAGCTACTACTCCAACACTCCCTCTTGCCCATGGAGGTATCATCAGTATTATCATACTGAAACACATGTCGATAGCATCTGTACATCATAGTTATCTCGAACCTCTCTATATCATAAGGAAGGTCTTCCAACACAATCTCAGTCAGTCGAGAAGTGTCAACAAATCAATCTTCGTGCATCTGCTCAATCCAGTCCATCGGAGAACATGCACTAGCTCCACGACTCTGCTCTATCCATAGGTGAGTCACTAGTGCCTCAGATCAAGAAGTCTGCACAGTCCATCGGAGAGTCTATCATGCATCAATACAATGTGCTCAGCTCAACCCAGTCCATCGGGTGTCTACTTCATCAACACTCCCTCTTAGCTAGAGAGGTATCATCACGTCGGAACACATCTTGTTATCATAAGAGGGTCCATTCGAACACAAGGATACAGTCCACAAAGGAGAACGTTCCTCAAATGAACCATCCACAAATAAGGACGTTCCACAAATTGCCACCTTCCCCAGATAAAGTGCATGAAGAAGTAATCCTCTGTGGTCCAAAATGACCAAGTTGATCAGGTAGATCAGATATGACATGGATTCATTTGATGAAGAATAAGTATCAAACATTTCGTAAGTTTAAAGAACTCAAGTCCTTGGCTGAAAACTGCAAAGGGAAGAAGTTCAAAGCACTTTGTTTAAATAAAGGCGGAAGAAAATTGGCATTCAGGAAATCCCTCTCCTCGCAAAGAGGGAGTGTTAGTTTTTTATTGCTTCGAAAGTGTTTCACCTATCTAGGGAAGCAATTGAAGTGAAGTAGAGGGCTTGCGGTTGCCTATCCCATCCGTTGTATTTCGTTTGAATTACTTTTGTTGTAGATCTTACTGTGTATATGCTTAACTTGGGATCGTTTCAACCGAGGCACACTTGTCGATGTGGTAGTTAGCACACTCGAGACAGTTTGATATCTTTTAAAGAGTCGCACTTGTTAAGGTAGATGGGTCCTTATGTCAGATGTAGTGATCGCCTTGGAGGAGGGCGTTATGCTCTTGGAGGTTGGGCACAAAGCAGTATTGGCACATTATATAAATTTAATGAACTAAATGTAATTGCTTTAGGAAGAATATTATATCGAACTAAACCCTGACATAATAATTGATTGAGTTTGTCCCTATCCCATAAGCTGTTACTTGCAATATTCTCCTTTGTAGGTATGGGCTCCCACAAGATCCTCGAATGAGCAACCCTCTTGGCCCATTGATGGAATACCTGCCAATCATCACCTCACAACATGCAACCAACAAATTTGTTAAACCGAAACATCATCATGTCATATAAATAGCGACACGTGCTAATTGTTGTATGTCATCATTCTAGTGATTCTTGTAATGGTAAGCATATTTCTAAACCAATAATTATTAGCAATAAAAAAACATACAACATATCTCCACCAGATTTTGCTTTATAAAGATTGATGCTATTTTCTATTTTATTTGCTCTTGCTTGTAAAAACACACCGTCTGCCGTATATACATAATAAAGCATTAGAATTGTAATACAAGCTAAACTAGGGAGTTGAAGGAAAAAACCATTCCAGCTATACTTCATGCTATATCTCAAATAATATAAATTTTCTGAACAAAGTAAGCATATTTCTAAACCAATAACTATTAGTAATCTAAAACATACCTCCATTAGATTATGATTCAGAAAGATTGAGGCCATTTTCTATTTTAATTGCTCGCTCTTGTCAAAACACGCCATCTGCAGTAGATACATAATAAAGCATTAGAATTGTAATACAGGTTAAACCAGAGAGTTCAAGGCAAGAACCATTCCATCTATACTTCATGCTATATCTCAGATAATTTAAATTTTCTGCACGAAGTAAGCATATTTCTAAACCAATAACTATTAGTAATAGAAAACATACCTCCATTAGATTTTGATTTATAAAGATCGAGGCCATTTTCTATTTTATTTGCTCTTGCTTGTCAAAGCACGCCATGTGCAGTAGATACATAATAAAGCATTAGAATTGTAAGCTGAACTAGAGAGTTGAAGGTAAGAACCATTCCATCTATACTTCATGCTATATCTCGAATAATATAAATTTTCAAAACAAAACATACTTCTCTTAGGAAGAATACAATTAGTTTTTTCATAGGGAAATCATACAATACAAATTTTGTAATCTAAATGTTGAATGGTGTTTTGTTTCTTTCATGTTTGATGAAGGGTCTTCACTAGAGATATAACCAATGTTTTGGTCGAAGAGGTTGGATTTGGTGGTCTCTATAGATTGCAATCACATCAAGTGAAGCATGGTGCTCTAGAGCATAGTAGTGAGGTCTTTGGCAAAGGCGATTTGGGCACTTACACTATGGAGCACTTCCTCTCTTGAGGAAAATGATGTAGAAAAATGTAACTCGAGAGGTCCTTTTCATGTTTTGATGTCTGTCACGGGGGGACAAAAGTTATGTTTCCTAGATGTACTTTTTCAATGTAATGAGACTTTATATTATTAAAGTGACTTTTGTACTTTATGAACTTAACGTCTATTTAAGTTGTGGGACACTAAAGTGCATTTAATTATTATTGTATTTATTAATGTGCATTAAAAGTGAACTCTTACTTATGAGATCAAATCCTAACCATTAGAAAAGGTAGTTAGGAAGTTAGGGTTAGTTTGGGAAGAAATGAAGTATAAAGGTGAACCTAGGGAAAGGAAAAAGACATCAAGGCAGAGAAAGAGTAGAGAAGAAATCTGTGTTTGATTTATGAGTGAAGAAAGAGCATTTTCCAAGGCAAATCAGTGGCACGATTTCCAAGAGGACTTGCTGTAGAGGAAGAATTCATACAACCGTTAATACATTGTCCATACAGTAGTTTATTGGCACGGATTTTAAGGTTGCAAGTAAGTGCACAGACTTTGAGGTGACAGAAGCATTCCATACAGATTGTATACTGCCCAAAATTGGCACAAATTTCAAGGAGAATACAATCGGCAATTCTCAGAGTCTGTAAACTACAGTTTGGCACATGTGGGTTAAGTTATATGTTGGCACATGTGGGTTTATTCTCCAAGTATTTGTTGGTTTCAGAGATAAGTTCTGTGTTCATTGCATTTATAATTTGTATAGTGGAAAAGAGAAATTTTTGAGTTGTATGAAATTTCTGTGTATTGCTCTTTATTTGTAAAAGATATCTTTCTCTGGGTTTTACCCTGTTGGGGTTTTCCCCTCGGTGTTGCCCTAAAAACTAAGTTACTAGGATATAGATACAGATTCGCCAGATTTTTTAATACCCAGGATCCGGATACGGCGGGGAAACGACAAGTATAAAAAAATTTCAAAATTTTATATAATAAATAAAAATATAGAGTGAAGAATCAAACTATTCATGAAACTCAAGAGTAGAACTATAAGTTATTGCCAAAAAAAAGAGTTCATGTACCATAACTAATAATTTGATGAGTTGTAACCATGATTGATATTGATACTAGTGTTTTTGTGAGCCATTTCAGCATGAATGTGAAGCAGGTCATACTAGTGTTTTTGTGAGCCACATCCACATATCTCTATCTGCAAGGAATAAAGTGGTTTTCATGAAGGCTATGGCAAGACTACATAACAGTGTAGGTGAAGTGAGCAACAACATAACACGTAAAGATAGATCAGCCCTTGACAGCAGACCTTGACCATAAAGATAAATCAAATAAAAACACTGAGAGCAGAACTTGATATTGATATATCAGAGTTCAAGAGCAAATCTTAACATAAGGATAGATCAGACCTTGAGCAGGAATGGGTTTTACACTTTTAGCCATTACTTGTGGGGTCTTTTAAGTTTTTCATTAAAAAACAATTTTTTGGGGTGATCAATGGGTCATAGAAATACTGGAAGTTTCAAGATCCGTTTGAAAATTTCAGGAAATGTTTGATTTTTCATAGGATCTGTTTCATAGGACCAGGATACGTTTCCATGATGGATCCTAGGCTGATCCGATCCGGATACGTATCGGATGCGTAGATTCTTGACATTGCGGTGGTGGATCCGGTAACACAGCCTAAAACTGAAGTGTTCATATTTCTAATAGTCGCTGGGTATTTGTTTTTGTTTGGTGTTATTATTCAAGTTAAAAATCAAAGTTTGATCAGTTAACTCAGAAAATGATAAACCCTAGTTATGTTGAATGTTTGATTAAATGTGTCAATGAAGAATTTGCTATTTTAATCAAAATTTCTTCAAATGGCGTAGGGATGGTTGGAATTCAAGATCAAGAAGGAAGGAGTATCCTAGGGATCTACTCATTGAAAGCACGCCAAGGTTGCTTTCACGAGCAATGAGCAAGGGTTGAGAGGCATCCTTGAGCCGATCCATTTGCATGTACGTAGACCTATGTTGTCCTCTTTAGGGAAAGACTATATATATTGTATCACTTTGATTGTTGATTTCTCATAGAAGACTTGCAGTTAATTTATTTAGATTAATGATGGAGTATTAGTGACCTAGAGGAGTGCAGACTAGTATTCTCTTTCTCGGTCTACTCCTTACTTGGACAATTAGTTCCTGACAAGAAAAGCCCCTCAATTCCTAAGTTATCAGTAAGCCGTTGGTAGGGAGGGCATATTTTGCATCCTTTATCCCTACCCGTACAGATCTACCAGCTTCGGGTAACGTACTTTGCTTTTACAACTGCTGCTAAAGGCCATTTCTAAACCGCCTTCATTGCAGACCTAAAGTTTGCTGCATATAAAATGGATCTGAACCTGCGGATATAGCCCAGTAAAGTTCCCATGCCTTTACTCTGTTTCATTCAAATCTGTTTTGCAAGGTAATTAATGCTGTCATGAGTTCAGTCCCATTAGTCTTCAAATGATGGTGTCACTGCTACAGGTCCCATTTCATTTGACAGGCTGAAAGTAAGGCTGACCAAAACCGCTCTGATCTGCAAATGAAATGATGTATGATAGATAAGATAGACAAGGGTGCTTATCTGAAGAAGTGTGAAATCTGAATGTCCTGACCCTATGCTGAACGGAGTTGACGGCAACTTTTTGCTGGATTTTATGCTCTCAGAAAACCTTGCCCTTTTTTCCTGCTGTAGACCATGTAAAGGGATTCAATATCCCTGAAGAGTCCCTGTCTGCTTGTTAATAACTCCTAGTGACAGCACCTTCTGGCTGGCTAATAAACACTGATGAGCAAGCTGAATACAGGCCTCAAAGAGTGTGCCCAGTACTGGTTGTAATCATGCTTGAAAACCTTTAGCAAGTGTGCCCACCATAAGTAAAGATCATAACTAATCAAAGCACTTTTCACCCAAATAAAACTATATACAATCTAAATGACCATTTACACCTTCCTACAGTGTGGTCTACTACAGGGATCTGGGTATCCATTGATTGTGGATCTGGAAATACATTTTATCAGCGGTAGCTCAGACTGTAGAGTCAATGCAGTGCATTAGGATTTCCATGATATATTTCTCCGCTAATTCATCCCTATCTTCAGCTTCAATCTGGTGAGAATAGTATATATCTGCAAAATGCCAATCTCATATGCTGTTGCAACATATGACCATGTGTTTGGAGGTATACTCATTTCCACATTGCTCTTCGAATTCATACCAATCGTTCCACAACTCAGGATCAGAACAAGGGTCACTAAACTTTGAGGTATTACCAGAATTCACTGCTGCACGACAATATAAATCATATGTTGTAAACACTTATACAGGTGCCTTAAAATAAGTCCCTAGATCTTTCCTCCTTTTATAAACCTTGATTGCATCCTCAAGCTAAAGGTCCAAATCCGCTGTAATAGAGACAACACCTCTATTGTTTTTCTTTTGTGTCACTACTTGAGGGCTGTGGCTTAAGATATTCCAGATTAATACCAAAGCTATCTCCAAGGGAGGGCCTTATATATTATGACCGTCAACTGGACTGTCATTTAAACATAGATTGCTGCTAACCCAGGAATAATCCAGCCGACTGGGCACCCTCAAAAGAGCTTCTAATAGGCAGGAAAACAGGGCTTTAATCTGTCCAAGGTCTGATAATCCCCTGAGAATCATAATAACAACAAGACCTGAACATATGCTGGGAGATAAGCCTCTGAATCTCTCAAAGTACATATACACTTTGAGGGGTAACACTCTGATCTCTCTATATATTGGCTGAATTCAATGTCACTTGAATCCACATACAAAAGACTCATACAAAGCCATACATCTGCCCATGAAGGCCACTACTTGTCTTACCAGACTTGGCATTAAGCATGATGGTTATCTTAAAGATTGCTACTACAGATATGAGTGTTAACACCTCCGATGATTTTGACAAGTTTTCTAAAGCACATGGAATTGTAAGGTACAAACTAAGGTAAGGCAAGCACTAGGCGGTCGTCGTTCTTCTCAGGCAGGCGCGGCTGCTGCCTTGATTGTTGGATTGCATCCATCCTTTATTTGGAATCTCTTTGTCTTGAAGCCGTGTGGGTTTCTTGGTCTTCTTTGAGTATCTTGGAGCATCTAGGAGGTCCAAGGTCAGGGTCTTGTGATAAAACCCTAGAGTACATTTGGTGGAGAACATGAAGAGAAGTGAACATCTTGCTTTGGAGGACTCCCTCGAGTAATTCTTGCATGTTGGGGCTCCTTGGCTGACCTAGGGTTTTCATTGGATCCCTAACTAGAGAAGGTTATGGCATGTACACGTACTTCATCCATAGCTTATCAATGAAGTTTTTAACTATCCAAAGTTTTTGTGATTTCCAGATTTTATATTTAGCCATATATTCTCTCGATGTATGTTATTTACAACGATATTTGCTTCGCTGATTTTACGTAAGTAAAATGACAATTTGTTGATTGATTTGACGTCATCATTGAGGAATTTAAAGGTTGTTTTTTTGCTGCTATATCCGTTGTTTTACTCTTGTCAAAGTGAATCTTCGAATCTAGTTTCTGTGGGATAAAATGCCCTAGAGGGCTTAAACTTATCCACGTAGTTTGCAATCTTTTATGCTTGGATTGCCTAGAAGACTAGGTCTTTAGATAGTGAAATATTGTTTCCTTTCCACTGTTGTTTTATATTCTATTTGAGAACAACGCTAAGGCTTTAATTTCCACGGTAAAGCTCCGAGAAACCTTTAGGAACAGAGGATAAGTGTTTCATTTCACTAAAATACAATGTTTTGAAGGTTGTTTTGCTGCTGCTATATCCACTGTTTTACCGTTGTCAAAGTGAATATTTGGATATGGTTTGTGCAAGATAAAATGCCCTTAAGGGCTTAAACTTATCTGCATAGTTTGCACTCTTTTTTGCAAGGATTGCCTAGAAGAGTAGGCCGTTAGAGAGTGAAATATTGTTTCCTTCCCGATGTTGTTTTATACGCCATTTCATAACAGCCCTAAGGCTGGAATTGACATGGTAAAGATTTGGGAAATCTCTAGGAACAGAGGTGAAGTTTTTCGTTTCACAAGGCCTAGAGTTAATTTATGACGATAAAGGATGATGTGTTAGTGATATCTCTCTCTCTCGGTTTACACTTGTACTTGATATCTCCCTTTGTCTTGGAATCGCGTGTGTTTCTTTGTCTCTTTTGTGTGTCTTGGAGCACCTTGGAAGTCCAAGGTTAGGATTCACCCACTAGAGGTTTGAGATTAGGTTTTGGTGATAAAAACCCTAGAGTACGTTTGGTGGAGAAATGGAAGAGAAGTGGCATCTCGCTTTGGAGTGTTAGAGATAGATGTGTTTCTCGGGATGTCCTTCATGTTCAAATGCCTAGCATGGAGGTGCATTTTCAGCATAGGCATCAAAATGGGGTAGAGGGTGAGATTCACTCTAAAGTGTCATGAATCCAACGGTGGATGCATGCATACCTTTCAGGGTGATTTGCATTACGAATGCAACCTTTTTAATTAAAAAGCATGCAAAAGTTTGATTTTTGCATGCACTCATATTAGGGTTTCAGTAACCCTAATCAGTTAGTGAGTGGATATAAGGAGGCTAGGGGTCACCGGAAAGAGTTACTCGATATTTTCTTCAGAGAGTGAGGAGATTCAGAGTGAGGGCACACTTGTGCAATCAAAGGGTGCATTCGTGAGACGAGGGGATATCTTCAGAGAGAGAGAGTGAGTGGATCCGAGAGGGATCAGTACCAGTTTGATTCGAGGCACTGAGTAGCCATTTGAGTGTGTAGTGAGGCTATATGCACAGAGGGAGATAAGAGATTGAGCTAGCACGACTTCATAGAAGAGATGGGCGCACTTCTCTGTGGGGACATTCTTCTTAAGGCTAGGACGGCCGAAAGAAGTAGAGAGGTTCGTCTTCAGTGATTGAGGACCAAATCATATCTCGCCAGAGATTGACAGAGATCCTTCTTCCAGAGATTGGTTGAAGTTGGGATCAGAGATCTGTTAGTACAGAGCAGTTGGTTCATGTCCCTAGAGAAGCAGTTGCAACTGCATGCAGATCTAGGGTTTGTCCCTTCAGGTTTCTTTACCCATATATATATCTGATTGTACTTCTCTTATTCTATGCTCTAGCTCGAGATTGAAGAAAGCCCTCAGCAGCTGGTTTTCCCCATTGGGGTTTCCAGGATATATTGTTGTCCATTGTGTGATTGCTGCAGTTGTTGTTGATAAGTATATTCCATGTGCTTTGTTCTTTAAGTATTTTGCTTTAATTATTTCTTTTATGCCTTTGAGAAGTGGGTTTGTTATGCATGAGGCTTGTGATGAACCGAGGCCAATTTGGTGTTGAGTTTCCAGAGCGATTAGTGACCTCTCGAAAATTATCATGGAGGAATCCCTGGAGTAATTCTTTCATGTTGGGGCTCGTTGGGTGGACCTAGGATTTTCATTGTATTCCCAACTACAGAAAGTTATGGCATGCACGTGTACTTGATCCATAGCTTATCAATAAAGTTTTCAATTGTCCAAAACTTTTGTGATCTTAGCCATGTATGCTCTTCATGTATTGTTATTTACAACTATATTTGTCTCTGTAATTTTTTGTACATAAATTGACAATTTGTTGAGTGATTTGACATCATTGTTGAGGAACTTAAAAGTTTTTTTTTCTACTGCTATATCCACTATTTTACTACTATGAAAGTGAATTTTCAGATTTGTTTTGTGGGATAAAATTCCCTAAAGGGAAGGAACCTATCCACGTAGTTTGCAATTTCTTTTTTCTGTTTGGATTGCCTAGAGTAATAGTTCGTTAAAGAGTGAAGTAGTGTTGTCTTTCCACTATTGTCTTATACTCTATTTCGAAGGCTGAAATTTTGAGGGTAAAGCTCCGAGAAACCTCTAGGAACAATGTCTATATTTTTTGTTTCACAATAAAAACTCCAATTCATAAAAGCTTCAATAAATCGAAATTATATTACTTTCACTGATGATTCCTCTCACATGACATGGATTCATTTGATGAAGAATAAGTATCAAAAGTTCCATAAGTTTAGAGAACTCAAGGCCTTGGCTAAAAACCACAAAGGGAAGAAGATCAAAGCACTTCGCTTCTAAGTTGCCAGGAAATTTCGGTATGGGGACGGGAATGAGGACGCCACTTTTTGAAACATGGTACTTGGGTACGTCGAGGGTACTGTGTGTGTGTGTGCATATATATATATATATATATATATATGTGTGTGTGTGTGTGTGTGTGTGTGTGTGTGTGTGTCACAATCACATCATATTTCAGATTTCTCCATAAATTATGAATCATGATTTATAATTCTAATTTCAATGATTCATTGAACAATGAACATTGAAATTGAAAATTTGAAACATAAAATTTGATAAATCATAGACTCAATAGATATCAATTGGAATACTGGAAGTTACCTAAAATTTAATAAATCATTGTACCAAGCAGTTGTAACAAACAATCAAACTCAGACCAGAAAGTACACTTGAAATCTTATTTTAAACAGCTATTTGTATTGCTGTTACAGGAAATAAAAATTTGCAAATATATTCTTGGATTGATGTGAGTGTATTTCTCACTATTAAATACATTAGTATACTTTTTATGTGCACATTTGGTAGTCAAATTATGTACTATGAGTGTTGAACATAAAACCATAAAAACATTCATTGTAAATCAATGCAAAATGAGTTTACCAGATATGGACAATATTCAGTGGAATTTGAACAGTAGTGCAAAGTGTTTGACATAAGTCTTGAACCAGACTCCATACGCAGTTAGCGAATTATTAGTTCAGGTTTGGTTGGGGGTCATTACATTTTCCCCTGCGGATTGCATTTTATTGAGTCGGTCTTACCCTTGGAGTACCCAAACATGGGGTACGGAGTACCCAGACATGGTACAAGGTACAATTTTGCTTATAAGTACCCCTTTTTTTATAATGGCGTCTCAGGTATGTGGAGCCAGTATGGGGTACGTCAGGGTACGTACCTTAGGTGTACCAAAGTACTCGATACGGGTATGTGTACCCTACCCGTGGGTACGCGTACCCTGGCAACTTAGCTTTGTTTAGATAAAGGGGGAAGAAAATTGGCGTTCATGAGCAACATCGAGCCTCCAAAGCCTTCACAAGATCTTATTCAACAAATAGCATCAAATGCCAAATAATACATGAGCAGAGGTTCAATGCTCCATCCTCGAAAGTGATGGAATGCTCTTGCTTTTATAGCACACGAGGAAGAGGAGGGCGCATCAAGGAGGGAGGGCGAATCCCATGAGGTAAGGAGTGATATATGCCTTGATTGACTGCTAGACTTAAGGGATTAGGAGTGAGGTGGCTACCACATAAGGAAGGCACCCCCACTTTCACATTGTAAACTCCATCCATAACTAAAAGGATGCCACATGATAGAGAAGTCTCCCAAGTAGAGAGGGCGCAACCTCCTCATGATGAAATATTGCATCTTTGAAATATTGGCTCGATTCTACCCAACTTTGACTTAGATATGCTTTAGTTAAGGTTGACCATCACTTGAGACAACTTTGCCACCTCATCCACATGTTTAAAACATGTTTTTATTTTTATTTTCACGATTTGTCTTTTGTGCATTTCGTAGCACCTTTAGCATTTAAATGTCATTTTGTAGCACTTTTCAGGAAAAAATGCAACAAATGACAATTTAATCGCCCGAAACCTAGGAAAATTGGGTCCTAGGTTAAAGAGGACGTTTTGAGCGTGAAAACGAGAATGCCCACGCC
>BSBM01004555.1:0-26089 GCA_027924585.1 Larix kaempferi
ACCATCGCCTCTGCCCTGGATTGCTCAAGCCTGCTCTTCTTCACACTGTACAAGTTCCCATATGTGCTTCAATTCCTCTCACAACAAGAGGATGATGTAACTTGAGAGATGACCCCCAAGGCTAACTTCTGTAGAATAGGGCATGCTGCCCCATGAGTTGCCCACCAAACATAGGGTTTCTTAACCCCCCTGTCTCTAAGCACATCATAGCCTCCAAATCTTCCAGTGGAAGTGGAAAACTCTACAAAGCCCTCCTCCACCTCATAAAGTAAGTCTCTATCCTGAAATAGCTGTCTAAGTGCTATCTTCCTCCCATGTGCAATCTCTCCATCCATGTGAGGAGGGACTCTGTGTGAGGGCTCCGATCCACCAGTGAGCCAATCCCGACTGTAGAACTTGGGGTTCAAAGAGTGGGCCAAGCAATGCAAAGATATGCAATTCTTATCCCACCTGGTGATAAGAATATCCTGAATCATGGACCATAAGTTCTCTGTCGATGTCCCATACTCGGGACAGTCATTCTCCATGACAATGGACCTCATGGACTCAATCATGGAATCCCACCCGTCATAAACATCTGCTAGGATGGGCTGGTTCGTGTCTGCAAACCGCAACAAAGAAATGATTGGCTCCATGATCTTAATGCTAAGATCTACCCTCTCCCACCAACCATCATCTAACACCGTGTCCTTCACCTTTTTTGAAGCAATCTGATCCATCTTTCTCCAAAAAGACCAAGACTTTGATATCACCATGGACCCAAGAGCGGTTTTGACCTCCTTCAACCTCTTGAGCATGATGAATGAGGAAGCAAATCGAGTATCTGCAATCTTCAACAATGAAAGCTGTGTACTCTTTGTAGATGGTGAGGGCATTTGTGTGGTTTTGTACAAAGTTATGGATATGGCGTGCATCCTCAATAAGGTTGCCAATCCATGTCACATCTGAAGCAATGGATTTCAGTGCTAAATTCAAGGAATGGACAATGCAAGGTGTCCAAAAAACCTGTAAGAGCAATAAAAACATGTATAAATGACTCTGCAACACTAACAACTCAAATGAGTCAAAGACACCTAGATGAATCATGAATCTTGTGATAAATTCAAACAATGAGCAATTTAGAAATGAAAGGTGTCCAAGATGAACATACTTGTGGATATTTAGCTTCCATAATCATGCCAGCAGCCTTACAAACAGGTGCATTGTTCGTGATGATTTGTACACAAGAATCAACACCTACTTCTTCAATGGTTTTGATGAATAACTCACCCATATACTGTGCATCGTTGTATTTCCCAAGAGCATCCACCGCTTTCAAGAACACCGGTCCATTTTGGGAAGATACCATGAAATTGATGAGTGGATGGTGTGCTGGATCTGTCCATCCATCAGAAACAATACTCACACCGGATGAGGGCCATGTTGATCTAATTGGCTCAAGAATTTTATCTACCTCCTTCTCTGCTTTAAGCAACAATGTGGTTCTAAGCTTCTCTGAACCAGGAGGCACATAACCAATTGGAGCTCGTTCAATGAAACTTCGACACATCTCAATAAACAATGGTGACCGTGCAACATTGAATGAGATGAAGTTGAGGTAGAAATAGAATGCAATGGTAAGGTCCACCTCTTCTCGCGCCTCTTGTTGGAAAATCCTATCCATTGGCCCATTTGGAGATGGCCTCTTTCTTGTTTGATGAGTATCCCCACTCCCATATATGCTAGGTGGAAATGGAGGCTTGGTGCTAGAGGATTTTCACAAGAATGGAAGAGGATCCTCATCTATTTTCTTGCTTGCTGTTGCCACCTTCCCTAAAGCCAACACGATCCTCTCTTTCCATATCCCTCCTTTGGGTAACACTCATCGCTTTGCATGAAGAAATCCCACAAGAAGGAAGGGCCAACAAATGGCCCTTAACCTGGTAATATGTGCTCTTGAATTCATTCTTGCAAAAATTGCAACTCCAAGACAGATTGCCTCTGCCACCAAGCTTTGCCCCTTGACCATCTTTCCTAGTCACATACTTCCACAAAGGGTATTTTTTTTCTTGGGCTTGTTGTCTTGCTAAAACAAGGTTAAATGGATCATGAGCTCCACTAGCAGCAGATGGAGCACTTGAAGGAGGAGTAGAACAACTTGTGCTTGGAGGAATAGGAGGGGAGGCACTAGATGGTGCATTTCTCCCTTTCCTTTGCCCCTTAGCTCTTGCCCTATTTGATTGAGACATTCTCTTTCTTGTTTGATGGTTAAAGCTTGCAATCCTCTCCACAAATCCACCCCCAATGCACTCGGATTCCCTTGGAAAGCCTTCAAATCTTCTTCACCTGCACATAAAACCCACTCTCAAGCTTCTCCACACTTGCAAATGACAAAAAAAAATGAAATTTTGTTTTTAAACTCACCCCAGGCGGCCTTTTCCACGGAATTTGGACACGAGTCGCACAGTCGGGGACACAATGGGAAATCGTGTCCGATACGACTTTTGATCGTGTCTCGATTTCGGACACGATCAAAAGTCGTGTCAGACACGATTTCCCATTGTGTTCGTGTCTGCACGACCCCACAGGACATGTAGCCCATTTAGAGCAAATCCGGTTTCAAAGATTTCAGCCAATGGCAAGCAAGCGAAGTATTTGCAAAGTTAGGATAGAAACGCTGCTTAAAATTATGGAATTGAAAAGTTTGGTTAAATTGCAAAAAATGAACGCAAAGTAATACACGGTAATCTTAACTAATAGCCAGTCAACGATTATCGAAAACAATGATACACTGCCTATCAGCAGCTATAATAATAACCATGCCACGTGAAGGAACGCCTTAATCTTTTAAGAATCCGAGAAAATTGTAATTTATAATGGAACTAGGTTTATAAAATAATAATTAGTTTTGAAAAAGAAACTAAAAAACATGCCTAAGGGGAACCTAAAAACTCACCTAAATAAAACTTAGGCTTATTAATACAAAGCAACACTACTAAATGGCCTTGAAAACTAATTCTAAAAAGATTCTACAAGAATAAGAAGATCCGAAAAAAGGTATTTAAAGCTAAGACTAAATGAGACCTAGACTTAAGAAAAACGCTACAAAAGAAAACTAATCAAACTATGACTAAAAACAATATTAATCCTGATTGTTTATGTGCAGAGAATGCAAAAGTGGTAACTAAGTGTTGCTAAGTCTTGTGCCATCGTCTCTATTGAGACATTCTTGGGTCATATTAATCTCAATTTTTTCCCTAACTTTTCGTTTGGTTAGGTTGTCTTCTTTTGTGATGACCATGGCGTTTTCCAGACAAATATGGTGTTGAGTTATGTGTGAATGTTTTGCCAAGGCAGACTTCTTATACCTATTATGTCTAACGTCCGCATTTTGTTCTTTCAGTCTTGTTTCTATGGATCTCCCCATCTCGCCAATGTATGCCATCCCACATGAGCAAGGAACCGAATACACACCTTCGCAAGCACTAGGTTTAATAGGATCTTTTAGGGAATCCACTAATTTCCTAATTGTATTAGGAGTGAAAAAGACTTCTAACCATTTTCTTCCAAGGGTTTTAGCTAGTTTATTAGTGGTGCCTTTAATGTAAGGAAGAAAATCTCTTTTATTTTCTTCATTGCCCTTCGGGTTTTCTTTCTTGTTCTTTTTATCTATTTTCCTGTTTTTACTGATGGTTACTGCCACTTTTCTAAATTGTCTGTTATCATAACCATGTCTTTCAAAGACTTGGGCTTGGTATTCTATTTCTTGATCAATGTGTTCACTATATGAGATTCTTAAAGCCCTAGTTACCAAATTACTAATGACACGAGCTTTTTGTGGGGGGAAATGGTGAGATTTAGCATGTACCGGTACCTTTCATTATGTGTCTTCTTTCTATAAACTTGATGCGCTATTGACCCATCCTCCTTCTTTGAAACTAAGACATCAAGGAAAGGAAGGCTATTGTTCTTCTCGATCTCGATGGTAAACATTAATACTACCATTTCGGTTACTAAGATGCTAAAGGAATCTAGCTAAGTTGCTTTCTCCACGGGGCCAAAGTACATCCATGTCATCAACATACGTTTCCACCTTTTCGGCTTTAGGGGGGAAAGACTATGGCGAGTATTTCAAATCTTTCCATGTAATGGTTGTTGAATTTTTGCTACTTTCATAAACTGGTAATTATGAATGCGATTTTATAATTCTCTTTTGCATAATCAAGCATGAAAGTATCAACTATATGTATGAGCAGTATAACAAGTTAAACAACGAACTAAGTATGGCAAAACGTAAACACATCATGTTATAATAGACGTGAAAGTAAGCAGATCAGATCACATCAATCATGCACAGTAGACACCATATTTTACCTTGGGGAAAACCCTCTTTTCTTCAGAGCGGAAAAACCTTAAACCTTTCTTATGATAGGTTCATGATAAAAGAACAAGTATACATCAAATGACCATAAGCCCTTTCACACATAAGGGTATACATTAAACAAAGAAACCAAATAATTATCTTTTTTTTGTAGGGCATGAAACTGTAGCATCAACTCTAGCACATAAGTACTGTCACCATCGTGAGTCCTACTAACATCGCCATGCTAGATCACATCAAGGGCTAATACCAAGCCCTAGGTTACCCTAGACTAGCTATGGAAGCTAGCATCTCTATCTTTTATCACATAGTGCCATCTTAATTTGAACTATATCATGCATACTAGATCCGGACCTACGCCGTCGGGAGCGGGGAGCGAGAGCGGGAAGCGGGAGCGAAGCGAAAAGCGAAATTTTCAAAAGCTTTCGGGTTGGGAGCGTTTTTTATATAATATATATATATATATTTTTTATATATTTTGATGCATATATGTGAACAAAACCATGCAGAATGTTGAATTAGTTACAAAAAACATAAAACCATGGATTAAACTATATAACATCAATCATCTAGTAGTTATAAGTTATAACCTATAGCTTATAACATTGTCATCATGATCAAATCAGCAAATCATCAACCATAGCATCAGCATTGTTTCCTTTAGTTTCTACACCTTCTTATGCACATACTGCAGTCTCTACTCTATGGCCTTCAACTCAACATCTTCTATCAACTAGGTCCAAACCTGTGTACTTTCCTTATATATCTTTGTGCATTTTTCCTCCAAAGCCTTAATGTTTACTACTATTGCGGTGGTTGTTCTTTCCCTTTGCTCCCTTTCTTCCAGTGGGTTGCTTAGAGCTATATGTGCTTCCAATTCCACTATATTTGCACAAAAGTGCTGAATGGATTCGCTTATCTTCATTACTTTTTATTCGATAAGGATTTCTCCTTCCACTTGTGCTTCTGGTATAAAGTTGAAGATGTCCTCCACTACCTACTACAGTCTTGCAAATTCCTCTGTGCAACCTCTTCTTTTTCTTGGTGCATTCTTCAACCCAAAAAGGCATCACTGTATACTGGTAGCATCCCCATTTTTTCACAAAGGTTTTCTTATGCCTATCTTCCTACACAATCTTGATCTGATGATATCTAGAGAATCCATCAGTAAACGAGTAGGATTCCTGTCCTCCAACTTGTTCTAAAAATTCATCCATGAAAGGGGTAGGAAATGGATCATATAAGAAAAATCATTCAACTTGAGCAGATCTACACAAATTCTAATTCCACATGTTTTCTTATCTTGGACCACCATTGGACTGACCCATTCCGACTTCTTGAAAGGTTCAATTATCCCATTTTCCAGCATTCTTTCTATCTTTGCTTTGACTTTCTACTTATATACCGAATTCAATCAGTACGGTCGATGCTTTACTGGCTTGTCATCCGGTTTCAATGGGATATTCATCTCCCCTAATTCCGTAGTAATCCCTTTAATTTCTGAAAAAGTTGTTGGAAACGGGTCCTTGTACTCATGCAGTAAATTAACAATCTTCTCAACAGTTTCATCATTCCAATAATCTCTAATATTTGTGAACTTACACTTCTCCTTCATTCTAATATTCACCTTATGAATCGATGTACAAGAGTCGATACTTCACCAATTGAATATACTGTCAACAGTAGAATCCACATAGTCCTCCATCTACGTGGTCATCCTGTACAAGTTATCTAATTCTCCATTTTCGACAGGTTTTACATATCACCTTCCTTCTATTGGATCTAATGGTGCAGTAACTGTTAATTTTTCTCCTTCAAAGATCATTTGAATCTGTTTTAGATCAATAATAGCTTGGTTATCAAATTCCCAATCGACACCAAGCAACACTGAACAAGGATTAATGTCATCCACTATCTCAATAACTTCAAATTCTGCTGTGTTGTGCACTCTGTCAATATCAACATTCAGTCATGTCATCCTTCCAATTGTAAGTCGGGGTTGTTAGCACCCAAAAGAATATAATATAATATTATATTGAGTCTTCCTAGAGAAGTCGGCCCAGTTAGGGTTAAAGGCCAGTGAAAAGTAAAGTATAAATAGAGGGAGTCTTTCCCTCATTTGTACATTCACTCACTTGTGCATTGCGCATTAGAGGAGAGAGAGAGATCTGCGAAGGAGGAGGAGGATTGGCTTGGGTCTAGAGTTTGAGTCTTTTGTCTCTCTTATTTGTGAGGCCTATTTTTGGGCATTGTACTTTGATCATCTATATTGAGGACGTTCTAGCTGGGTTTTCTTCCCCTTGAGGGTTTCCCATAATATATTGTTGTGTCTTTGTGATTGTGCATCTTTCAGAGATCCTTATCATGCTGCTATTGTGAAATTGTATTGAATGCTCATGAAATTAGAATCTAGTCTATAGTAGCATATAATCTTAACATGGTATCAGAGCTAGCCTGAAAAGAGCAACTTTCACAAGGTAAAACTCTCTCTCTCTCTTCGAGCATAAAAAATAGGGTTTCTCACAGAAGTGGAATTTTTGAGTGCAAGTGGCATAGGCAAGTGCGCCTCTCTTAGGGGCATCTATTGGCACAAAGATCGAAGTTTTTCAGTGGGTGAAACTTCCGGAAAGTCGAACCCTAGTTTGACTTTGGACCAAAAAAACCAGAAAACCAGAGAACCAGAAACTGCAGACCAAAATTTTGCAAGTCAAATTTCAAGGGTGAAATTTTGGATTTTTCATAAACAAAGCATACCAGCATACTCGCCTCAGTCAAGCACATCTTTTGGTGAGTTCAGTTTTTGCCATAGTTACCGGATTCGGTCCTAGGCCTCACCGCACCCGAATCAGATTCTTCCACCTTGTTTTGACTTAATCTAAAGTTGTTTACGTAGGATAGATGTAGGATAATTAGGGTTAATTAGGGTTAGGATTCCAAATCCCCGATTCCTAATATTGGGATGAGTGCCGCACCCGTATTGGATTCTTCAGCCTATTCCGATCACACCCACGGTTCGTGTAACCTTGGTTTTTGCTTTTGAAATTTTTTAATTTGTGGTTATTCTCTGCTCCTCGAGACAAGATGGCCCCAAGCACTAAGCTTGAAGAGAAGTTGGAAGGCATAGAAAATTTCCATGCTTGGAAATACAGGATTGGGCTCATTACAAAGTTTGTTAAAGAAGCTGTGCCTGAACCCGAAGAAGCTGAAGCAAAGGAAAAGCATAAGAAGGATATGATTAGAGCTATGGGGATCATAGCAGACTCCATTAAAGACCACTTGATTCCTCAAGTGTCCTCCAAGAAAACTCCAAAGGAGATGTTTGATGCCCTAACAAGAATGTATGAAGAAAGAAACATCAATCAGAAGATAAATTTGAGAACTCAACTCAAAAGTACAAAGATGAGTAAAGTAGAATCCATTCAAGAATATTTTACAAGGGTCTCCCAATACAAAGAACGACTAGAAGTAATTGGAGACCACATTGATGAAGATGAGTTGGTGATGACTGCTCTCAATGGTCTGACTAGACCTTGGGACTCCTTTATCCAGACAATGTGTGCAAGAAAGGAAAGTCTACTATTTGAAGTTGTATGGAAAGAATGTGTCCAAGAAGAGGCTAGAGTGGCAAATCGAGAAGCTCTACTCAAAGATGATGATCAAGCTCTAGCTACCCATACTAAGAGAGGAAAGGGAAAACCTCATTTCAAGAAGGAAAATCATAGAGAGTCTCATCCTCCTAAGAAGCTTCAAAAGTATAAGAAGGGAAACTACAAGTGAAGAGACTTCCATTCTTATCAATGTTTTCGATGTGATAAGATGGGACATATTGTCCAGAGTGAAAAGAAGAATGCAAGAAGAAGAGCAACAAAAGACATCATGCTCACTTAGCCGAAGAAGAAGAAGAAGCAGAAGAACCTCACAGGAATTTAGCAAAAGAAGAAGCAGAAGAATATGTTTTATTCTCCGCTCTCTCTGGGTCCGTGACACCTGGAAATGACACATGGCTGATTGATAGTGGTGCTTCAAAGCACATGAGAGGTCAGAAGAAGACTCTCTCCAGTCTAGAAGAAAAAAACTCTCCTCAGAAGGTATCTCTAGGAGATGATTATCAATACCCACTTAAGGGAATAGGAGAAGCCACCTACAAGCTTGATTAAGGAACCCCGATGAAGATGAAGGATGTACTATATGTACCAGGCCTAAAGAAGAACCTACTTTCTATCTCAACTTTAGATAAGAAAGGATTTAGGGTTGCTTTTATAGATGGAGAAGTTCTCATGTGGTCCAAAGGAAAATCTATAAAAGATGCTATTGTTATTGGGATACAAGAAGGAAGCTTATATAAACTAAAAGGACATTCAGAATCAACTTTGATTCATGATACTACAAGTCCATGTGAACTATGGCATAGAAGGCTTGCTCACATAAGCTACAAAGCATTACCACATGTAAGCAAGGTAGTAACATGATTACTCGATCTAAAGATTGATCATGAAGGAATATGTAAAGGATGTGCAAAAGGGAAGAACATAAAGAATCCATTTCCGAAGAGCGACACCAAGTCAGAATGGATATTGGAACTTATTCACTCAGATGTATGTGGTCCAATGCCCTCCACATCTCTCAGTGGATATGAGTATTATGTTACATTCATTGATGATTACTCTCGAAAGACTTGGATTTACTTTCTGAAATCAAAAGGTGAAGTATTCGAAAAGTTCAAGGAATTCAAAGCCTTGATAGAGAATCTTTCAGAAAGGAATATAAAGACACTCAGGTCAGATAATGGAGGAGAATACACTTCAAAAGATTTTGAAGCCTTCTGCAAAGATGCTGGGATTAAGAGGGAACTTATAATCCTCAACAAAATGGTGTTGCTGAAAGAAAGAATCGAAGTATTATGGAAGCAGTGAAGACCATGATCCATGATCAAGATCTTCCTATGCATCTATGGGCTGAAGCAACAAGGACAACAATATATGTCCAAAACAGAGTGTCCCATAGTGCACTTGGGTTCAAAACCCTCGAAGAGATGATCACAGGAAAGAAGCCAGAGGTAAGTCATCTCAAGATATTTGTTTGTCCAGTGTTTGTTCATATTCCAAAGGAGAAAAGGACCAAATTGGATCCTGCCGGAAAGAAAGGAATCTTTGTTGGATACTGTGAGGTCTCCACGGCCTTCATAATATATATACCAGGCTATCATCACATGGAGATTAGTAGGGATGTAACATTTAATGAAGATGCAGCTCTCAAGAAGTCCAGAAAGTGCCAACATGAAGAAGTATATGAAGAAGATGTAGCTCCTAGAGTTATAGAAGTGGCACCCTCTCCCGTTGATGAGACTCCGGAAGATCATGATATGTTGGAGCCCCAAGAACCTCCATCCATGACTATCTCTCACAAGAGAAAACCAGCTTGGGCTCGAGAAATTATTCAAGATGTAGAGAGGTATGGATCTCCAGAAGGCTCCTCGAGAGAAAGCAAGAAGCCAAAGCCATTTTCCAGTTATGTGGCTTTGATGTATGATCTTGTAGACAAAAAAACTACTTGCTTTGAAGAGGCCCTTCAAAAGAAAGAATGGGTAGAAGCTATGACAGAAGAATACCAATCTATAATAAAGAATGATGTATGGGACATAGTTCCCAAACCAGAAGGTAAAAGAGTGGTATCTTCCAAATGGATATACAAGATAAAAAGTGCTGCTGATGGAAGTATTGAAAAATACAAAGCTAGATTTGTGTCTCGAGGATTCTCTCAAAAGGAAGGAATCGATTATGAGGAAACATTGCTCCTGAAGGAAGGTACACTTCCATTAGAACCATCATGGCACTTGTAGCCACGATGAAGTGGAAGTTACACAAGATGGATGTGAAAACAACTTTCCTGAATGGTGTCATTGAAGAAGAAGTGTACATAGAACAACCGCAAGGATTTGAGGTTGAAAACAAAGAGACACATGTCTGCAAACTGAAGAAGGCTCTGTATGGGTTGAAGCAAGCTCCAAGAGCTTGGTATGGAAGAATTGATAGTTTTCTGACGAGCTTGGGCTTTACTAAACGTAAAGCTGATCCTAACCTTTACTTCAAGGTTATGGATGATAAACCAGTCATATAATTGCTATATGTGGATGACTTGTTCCTGACAGGTAATGAGAAGCAAATCTCAGAGTGCAAGAAGAAGCTCGCTACAGAATTTGAGATGAAAGACCTTGTCTTAATGCATTATTTTCTAGGTCTTGAAGTATGGTAGAGCCCAGAGGGAAATCTTCCTTAACCAAGGGAAGTATGCAATAGAAATCTTGAAAAGATTTGATATGTTGGAGTGTAAAGCCATGGCCACACCCATGGATACCAACTTGAAGTTATTATCTGATACTTCGTCAGAATTAGTGGATGTGACTCTATACAAGCAAATTATTGGGTCGTTGATGTATCTGACGAATACTAGGCCAGATATATGCTTTGCTGTGAACACCTTGAGTTAGCATCTGGTTGAGCCCAAACGTGTTTACATTGTAGCTGCAAAGCATGTGATGATGTACTTAAAAGGTACAATAGACTATGGTCTCAATTATTCTAGAGATCATGATTTCAGACTGTATGGTTATACAGACTCCGATTGGGTAGGAAGTGTCTCAAACAGGAAGAGCACTTCAGGTGGATGTTACAGTCTGGGGTCAACCATGATCTCGTGGCTAAGCAGGAAGCAGTCCAGTGTTGCTCTCAACACTGCAGAAGCATAATATATTGCAGCATGTTCTGCTAGTTGTGAAGCTATATGGATTCGGAAGTTGTTATCAGGTCTATTTGATCTGGAGTTAGATACCACAGTGATTCTATGTGATAACCAGAGTTGTATAAAGATGACTATGTTCCATGATAAGTCAAAACACATAGAAATACGATATTTCTACGTCTGTGATATGGTGCAGAAGGGAGCTATAAAGCTCCAATATGTGAGCACGGATGAGTAGGTTGCAGATGTGTTGACTAAGTCTCTGTCTCGTGTGAAGTTTGAGTACTTCCGCGACAAGCTTGGTGTAGTCCGTAAGAACTTCCCTCGAAAGGGGGAGTAGTGCTAATGATATGATGATAATGCAGGTGGGATTGAACCCGTAATTCAGAAAGGAAGGATAGTCTTAAATGTTGATCCTTAGATTGAATCCCTAGTTTCGAAAGGAAGGATTGTCTAAGATATGAGTGTTGGACTTAATCCCGAGTTCCGAAAAGAAGGATTGCCCATGATCTCGAGTTCCGAAAGGAAGGATCACCAGTGTTGTTGGACTGAATCCATGGTTTCGAAAGGAAGGATTGTCCATGATCTCGAGTTCCGAAAGGAAGGATCACTGGAGTTGTTTGGACTTAATCCCGAGTTCTGAAAGGAAGGATTGTCCATGATCTCGAGTTCCGAAAGGAAGGATCACCAGAGTTGTTTGGAATTAATCCCGAGTTCCGAAAGGAAGGATTGTCCATGATCCTGAGTTCCGAAAGGAAGAATCACCAATGTTGTTGGACTGAATCCCTAGTTCCGAAAGGAAGGATTGTCCATGATCCCTAGTTTCGAAAGGAAGGATCACCAGTGTTGTTGGACTGAATCCCTGGTTCCGAAAGGAAGGATTGTCCATGATCCCTAGTTCCAAATGGATGGATCACCAATGTTGTTGGACTGAATCCCTGGTTCCGAAAGGAAGGATTGTCCATGATCCCTAGTTCCGAAAAGAAGGATCACCGGTGTTGTTGGACTGAATCCCTGGTTTCGAAAGGAAGGATTGTCCATGATCCCTAGTTCCAAAAGGAAGGATCACCAGTGTTGTTGGACTGAATCCCTGGTTCCGAAAGGAAGGATTGTCCATGATCCCTAGTTCCGAAAGGAAGGATTGTCCATGATCCCTAGTTCCGAAAGGAAGGATCACCAGTGTTGTTGGACTGAATCCCTGGTTTCAAAAGGAAGGATTGTCCATGGTCCCTAGTTCCGAAAGGAAGGATCATATGTGTGTTGCAGGTGATGATGATGATACTTCAGCTCTGCACTGAAGATGATGATGATGATACTTCAGCTTTGTACTGAAGATGATGATGATACTTCGGCTCTGTACTGAAGATGATGATGATACTTCGGCTCTGTACTGAAGATGATGATGATGATGATGATACTTCAGCTTTGTACTGAAGATGATGATGATGCTGATGACTTCAGTTTTGCACTGAAGATGATGATGATGTTCCAGCTCTGTGCTGCAGATGTTGATGATGTTACAGTAGCTGTTCCAGCTGTTGCTGATGATGGTGTTGAAGAACATCCAATGATTTATAGATGTACCAACCAATGTTCCAGATGATGTTGTTGATGATGCCTTCCTCCTCCCGATGATGTTGTGTAGAGACACATCTGTTCTTGCTGTTGTCAGTAGAATACCCTTCTTGTTAAGGGGGAGTGTTGAATTGATGTAACTTCAAAGTATATTCTACTTGTACTTTATTATTGTAACTCCTTCGGGGATGTTTTACCTCCGTTCGGGGATGTCATTATTACATTTGGTCATGTAAAGGTCATAAGGTTAAACCTCCATTGTAAGTGAGGTCGTTAGCACCCAAAAGAATATAATATAATGTTATATTGAGTCTTCCTAGAGAAGTTGGCCCAGTTAGGGTTAAAGGCCAGTGAAAAGTAAAGTATAAATGGAGGGAGTCTTTCCCTCATTTGTACATTCACTCACTTGTGCATTAGAGGAGAGAGAGAGATATGCGAAGGAGGAGGAGGATTGGCTTGGGTCTAGAGTTTGAGTCTTTTGTCTCTCTTATTTGTGAGGCCTATTTTTGGGCATTGTACTTTGATCATCTATATTGAGGAAGTTCTTGTTGGGTTTTCTTCCCCTTGAGGGTTTCCCAGGATATATTGTTGTGTCTTTGTGTTTGTGTATCTTTCAGAGATCCTTATCATGCTGCTATTGTGAAATTGTATTGAATGCTCATGAAATTAGAATTTAGTCTATAGTAGCATATAATCTTAACAACTGCCTAGGGGTAGGTTTGAACAAAACTCACCTACTAAAGCCTTCCCACATGCAAGGCTTACTGGAGACCCCCTAAGAACCCCTGGCCTTCACTTTTTCCCCATAGACTCTCCAAACTTATATACACCTAGATCTAGTCATTTCCCTAGTTCAAAATCTTGAGAAACCTCATTATGTGGAATCAAAGAATGAGATTCAACATCAGGCTTTCCCTTTTCTGCCATAACTTAAATTTGATGAGGTTTATCCTCCTTGGATTCCAGGCTTTGCCTGGATCCTCCATCACCTTTTTCAATATGGTTGACCTTTGGAGATAGAGAAGAAGTCCTAACATTAGACAAAGCTCCCCCCCAAACCACACTTCCAAAACCCCCCTTCTTTTCATCTCCACATAGTTTTACCCTTGCCTTATTGGGTTTCACCTTGAATCCCTTTGTCCTACATTTTCTACTCTGGATTTCTAGCCCATATTTTCTTGCTAAATTTGGGCTTACAATGTTGATGTTTTGTAGCTCGAACAAGAACTTCCACATAGTTTTTGTGTCGAACATGCGTGAAGTCATCCATGTCAAATCTATCTTGTAATTCACGTTATTAAAGTGAAAGTCTTATATTTTGCTTATTGAGTCTAATAAAGTGCATTTTTAATGCATCAGTGATTTAGACTAATCTCAATCGTTGATCTCATCGAGAGACTAGGGTTTTGGTAGATTACGGTTACAATTAAAGTATAAAGGCAGGTCAAAGTAGAGGGTAAAGACACATTCATTATTCACAAGAAGTCAATTTTGGTTGGAAGGTGAAGAAACTCATCCGAAGAGTGAAATTAGAGGACCAAAGGGGAGCCCAGTCAACAACCAGGCAGATTTCAGCAAGCAGGAAGCAGCATGGACAGATCTGTACAGTTGTATGGATCCATATAGCAAGTCCATACAGTCATATGTATTTATACGGACTGGTCAGTACAGGTCTGCAAAGAGTCCGTACCACAGCTGGCAAGCTTCAGCTGGATTTCTTGGTTGATTGAGTGCAGTTTTCCTCAGTAAGTTTGTTGTTTATTGCAGTTGTGGAGGTTTTTTTGTAAACCTAGATCTATTAATGAAATGCTGATTTGAAGGTGTAAATCGTCTGTATTGTGTTTTTGCGTCTGCTGTTCATTTTCAGCTAAATCTGTGATTGCTGCATGTTCAGAAATATTCATTTTTGTGATTAGACATGATTAGATAAATTCAGGTCTGATTGATTTAATTAAGAGAAACATAGGACATCAGTCATCTAGGGCCTGAAAAATTTACATACAATCCACTCCTAGGTTTCTGTACCCTTGACATCTAGGCTTCTAGCACAATGAAAAGGCACACCAACATAATTTGGAATCTAGCAATGAGAAAAAGGGCCCTTTTCTAGAATTCTCTGCAACTAAATCATATCAAAGATAATGGCCGCCACAATTTGAGCAATGTGTAAAGCATTGGATTCTAGAAAACTCATATCCACTTCAAAATCACCAATTTCCTTAAAAACTTTAAACGTCTAGAATTCAAGGGGAAGATCGTGGAGTTCTACCCACACCAAATGCACATTGGTCCTTTCCATCCTCAATTAAAAAAGGACCCCAACACTTAATGGATAAGGGTGAGGAACCCCACTTGCACTGAAAATTCAAGGCTTTGTTTGCGTCTATCTCTATCCTATACATAGATTCCATCCACCCCTTGGAGAAAATGTTGAAGACAGGAGTATATCCAATCAAAGACTCCTACTCAACATGCAAGCAATCTTTCAGGGTTTCTTCACAAATAGCTCTGCCATGAAACCTCACTTCCAAAGCTTGAGTCAGTAAAAGTGCATTTTCACATCATCACCAAGCATTGGTTTGACTTGTTTTTTTAAGCTCCACGGACACCACTACATTGAACACCCACCTCTTGAATCTAGCACTTTTCCTCCTTCAATTTGTGAAAATGCTCACAGTAGATCCAAAGAGATGATGTAAACCTCACAATGAAAGAATTTAGGAATAATGGAAGAAGAATAGAGCAGTAGAACATAGATCCAAAGGAGCTCAGATAGAGGCAGAATAATTACACATGTTACATTAATCTGAACAGTGAAATAGTAAATATACAATGCTCAAGATTCGAATACACTAGGTGTGATTCGAATTAGCCTTCATGGATAGATCCATAATCAGTGGAGTGTCATCAAAGCATAACTAGGAGTCCACCTCATCATCAGTGAAGTCATCAATGCACAAGTAATAGTCAACTAGGAGTCAAACTGAGTCCAACTGAGTGTGGTAGGTGTAACTGGCACATGGAAGCACTAATGTAGTGAAGGAAGCTCAGTGGAGGGCGCATATGGAGCTAACTGGAGTCAGAATAGGCTATCTAGTCACACTGGAGGTCCATCGGAGTGATAAGGTCAGTTAAGAGTGAGTCAAGCCTAAAATCAAGGAGAGAACTCAGTTAACTGAAGATAACTGGACTGGTAGGTGAAGAAGTGCGCCTCTCACATGCAGTAGGTGAAAGGAGGGCGCACTAAGTACTAGGAGGGCTGAAACTGATCAGGAAGAAGCTCCCGGGGCTAGCTAACTGAGGGCTAGGTGCTGGGACTGATGACTGGGATGCATGCAAACCCTAGAATGCATGCAAACCCTAAAAGTGCATGCAAACCCTAAAAGACTGAAAAGCTAGTAGGACTAGGATGGAGTATAGGAATATCCTAACACAATTTACCAATCTCACTCAACTAACTTATATACTCCCGAGGAAAGCATTCGCCACCCTTAATCAGAGGATATTCAACATGCTACATAAAAATCTTCATAGTGGAATCGTAGCTGACACAGTGAAATCTCCCATAGACTGGAGAAGGCAATGATTTGAGAAAGCCTGTCGATCCTTTTGGATTGAGACATGACCTTCATGACCCCCAAAAGTTGTGTTTAGTGTGCTTTTACTACCTTTGGCCCTTTGAACTAATGAACTTGTACCACTCTCTATCCGTTGACGTTCCCAATCTGGTCATATTGCCTTTCCCTTGTGCCTCCTGCCAAGCTGGCCTTTGCACCTCTAACAACACTATCCCCCACACGTAGAATGCCTTGAGTCTACTAGTCTGTGAAGATTTGGATTCCCTCTAGAGGGTCAGACGAATAGTCTACAACATCGTTGTACATTGTCAGGTACTGTCACGAATCCCCATCTTCCTTTTGTCACATCTTAAATGAAAATAGTAAATTTGACTGCTAGTTCTCTTCTTTCATCTGGAAAGAAAGAAGAGATTTTTATCATCTGCACTTGTCAAATGTTCCTCACCTTGAAAGATAGTGAGTGCATCTTTATTTCAAGCAGAGCAAGAGGTAGATAATTTGGCTAAGAGGAGGCAAAACAGCACTTCCTACGAGGTGAGTTCAAGTTGCATTATTCCTGTTCTTTTACATAAATCTGAACATTGCTGATTTCTTTTCCACATTGGCATGCGCTCAGTCTTTCCATCAGGAAAAATAGACAACATAAGGATCCAAGACAAAACGAACCTCCAACCTGCATGATTAAAAACACAAACCGTGGTTAGGTAGAGTTTTGAAATGTGAGTTTGAGGCTTCTTTTTGGGTCATCCGCTTTTTCCAGAATCTTACATGTCAGGGGTATTGCCACTCATGAGATAATCGATCCTAAATGTAACATTATCTGCATTATAAAATATTCTTTCTTATGAAGCATTTTGGAGATTATTCTGTTCTCTAGCAGTTCAACTGAAGCAAAGTAGTTATAACTTATAAAACATTCTGGATTATATCATGTTGTTCCATCATTTCTACTCAAGTAAATTAAAGTATATTCTCTTCCCAGTATTTCAGTCCTTTGTTATGTTGACTCAGTGAGATGAGAACACAGATACTCAATTGGGGATTGGAATATGTTTGCAGCTAGTTTTCTCTATGGAAGTCACTTTCCTTCTTCTCAAATCCTTTGGAACCGCATGTGTGATCATACCTCTAAACTTAGGACAAGGTATAATTCTTCTTCTAAAGATTGCCTTAGCAGCAGAAGTCCAGTACCTGGTGTTACTATTGGTTCCAGTTTTACAATAACAAATTGAAAAAACATTCAATGGATCTTATTTTGAGACAGAATTGTTCCAATCTATCTTGGTAAGGATATTCAATATGATGCCATGTGGAATTTATTACAACCAAAATGTTTAGTGGAATTTATTTTGAGATCTAGAATCCGTCCATCTGTCCCTGTAGCTGTCTTTTGCTCTATTTAATTTTTGCCTAATACCTCGAGAATCGAGAAGTAACACTATTCTGTTTTCTAGTTGCTTTAGAGAAGTATGCGTTGTTTGAAACTTAAAACATCAACAAAAAATATAATTGTGACATACTTTTATGCTATTGCAATGAGCATTGTGTTTTGGGAATTGAAGTGATAGGCCACTTGAAATATTGAATCCTTCATATGCTGTTCCAGTTTTTGGTACTAATGTTGGGGCCAGCTTATGTCATTGGTAACATATCAGTTGTCTTATGAACAGGCTATCTTGATTCTTGGTCGAGGAGATCATCTGGAAGTACATTCATATGCTCTTTAGTCAATGGCTTCAGTATTTCAGGTATACATCATAATTGGCTTGCCTCAGCAGATTTTTCACATCCATTGGTCATGGACAAAAACAGGTTCTTCTTTATCATTTACCTCAATATATTCTCTGATTGTTCATCCCTTAATAGTTTAGGTTCTGGAAAACCCGTGGATCATAGACCCCAGTCAGTTTAAATTTCCACAGCAGCAGATTTGCACATTGATTTATTCATAAATCTATTTCATTGAATTTTCTGGTTAGTCTTTAAATCTTATTTGTTGTCTCCACCTGTACGATTTGTATGTCTTAACTACAGAGTTGACAGTTATCTTTTAGTAATAGCAGTGCACTTCATGCATACACTCCTGTGGTTCTAATCAGAAATCTATTTTAGTGATATTCCTGGTTAATCTTTAAATCTTTTTGGTTGTATCCACTTGTACAATTTGTATTGATAACTATGAAGTTGACAGTTGTATTTTAGTAATTCCAGTGTGCTTCATGTATACATCCCCGTTGTTCTATTTGTAATCAGAATTGATATTTGCTGGTGATATTTTGAAACATCTAGTGTGTTTGAACACTGATGAGAAACAAAATCTACTGGCAGATTTGATTAACTTTATCTCAGCTGCACCCACAACCAACGAGTGTAATGAATAGTATGTTTAAAAGTTGTTTTTATGCAATCCTATCATGATGAAAAACATTGTAAAATTTGAATGACGAGAGAGGCTCTTAGCTTGTTCTAGTCTGGTTTTAGACGAGAATTTGAGAAACTTTTGACAGGAGCGAAAAGAAAACAGAATGTCTGGAATTAGAGATCTATGCCCGGTTTGACTCTTAAGAAGCATCAACAAAAAAGAACAAAAGGCAGCTTCTAAAATTTGAATGATGAGGGACACTCTTAGCTTCTTCTAGTCTGGTATTGGATGAGAAACATTTGACAAGAGAAAATGAAAGTCAAGTCTTGTGATTCTCAGCCTCCGCTGGGTGTTTTTACTGAATGAAAGTTGTTGATTTGGATAGTCTTGTGTCTAGGCGAATTTTAACAAATGATCTTCTTGCAGTTCTTCAGTCACCAGAAGTTTGGTATAAGCTTGAATCAATGATGACCATATTGGCCAAGAGACTACAGTTAATCACCTGTGAATATCCATCATATTGACTGCTCCCTAGATGAAAGAAAAATAATGGAAACAAAACATGAATGATAAACAATAAATGGGCTAGAGAAAACAAGAGCAAGAGCGGGTAATGACAGACAGGAACGAGGAAATACACTCTTTGTTATTCATCTTATTAGTTTAACATGGATAAATGATTTATATTTCTGGTTTTGTCTTTTTTCCCTCTTTGAACTTTGCAAAGCTATTTGATCATGGAAGTTCCTTTTGGTTGTAGCAAGTTCTTCTGAAGCCATGCAAAATGATGTTCCTTGCATTCTAAAACGTGATCAAACCAGAGAGGACTCAGGTATAGGCAAATAACACAAGGAAACCTCTTTGCAAGTGAGACCATTCAAATGTGGTGGTAAAGCATGGATCTCGTGAGAAGGCATGCATACACTGTTACAGCATGAAGTAGCAGGTAAAGTTAAAACCCCAAAGAACACGACTAGCCCAACTGCAGCCTAGAGTTGTTACCCACTGTCACCCCGGTAACCACCTCTTTGCACTTTTAGTTGGCTCTTCTCCAACCCGAGGGGGCTTCCCTAAATAGGATTTCTAGGTTGTGGCAATGAGGGACAAGGTGATCTCGAAAACCCTAGCAAAACATGAAGTCTTTTTGTAGTATACTTTAAGGGGGTGATGGGAGGACTTTGAAAGACTATCAATCCCTGGGGCATATGGAGTCTCGGGATGATTCCCCTTTAGACCTTGAAGTGTATGTGTTTGGCTGGAACCTCTACAACAAAGCAAGACAAGCCCCTACCCCAAAGCTATTGAAGCTTCATGCTAATTCCCACTAAGGACGGGTGACATTTAAGATCCACTCCTCCAACCTATATCTTGCTTGTACTCTAACCTATGCAAGCATATGATTCAGGATTCCTCCTAAGATTTCTAGCCCACAATACAAGGCACAAGGCTAAACCAAAAAATATTAAATTCCACTTGAGCAAGACTGCCCTCAAAGTGATCTAGAAATATAAGTTTTACATTGGCAGAATATAGCATGTTACCTCGGCATTGGATCCATCAAGTAAAAAACCCAAGAGAAGAAAGTTCTTTCACTTCAAATGCTCCATAAGATATAACAATTAGTCTGTTCACTCCACATTGCCACAATGAGGAAGGAGTGAGTTGAGCCACCCTCCTTTTAGACAAAACTCAAGAAACTCTAGGAGGATAAGAGAGGAAGACAAGGGAAGGAGACCAAGCTGCTAGATTTATTAGGGTTTAGTGTCGACTATCTTATCAAGGTTGTAGAGTAATTAGGGGAAATCAATAATGGTTCAAGAAGAAGTAGGAAGGAACAATAAATTTACAAATGATGATGGAAGATGGAGGAGAAAGAGCTCCTTTCCCTTGAAGATCAGTGTAGAAGTTATGGTCCTCATCAACGCCCTCTTGAGAAGAATGATCTCGCTTCATCTTCAATGGTGCAATGATTGCCTCTTAAGATTGCTAGGCCACAATACAAGCTATAAGGCTAAAGTTAAACCACAATAAAATTCCACTTGAGCATGACTACCTCTCAAAGTGATCTAGAAAAATAAGTTTGACAATGGCATAAGATAGAATGTTACCTCGGCACTGGATCCATAAATAAAAACCCCAAGAGAAGAAAATCCTTTCACTTCAAATGCTCCATAATATATAACTATTAGGCTCCAAAGAGAAATATCTCATAATTCAACCATGCCAAATGAATGAGAAGGCCAACCCTGATATGGGTTGTAGCCTTATCTCATTTTACAATAAAATAACATTATTTTCCTAGATGTAGCCTACGGTAGAGTAAACAAATAATAAAACCTTAACAACTCCAACAAAATCCTAACTAAATGCTTAAAGTAATTAATGGTGGTAAACAACAAGTACAATGTCTCCATCAAAAGAAAATCATTAAAAGAGGTTCACATGCCATGTCACATGCTCAAAGATACATAAGGCTCAATTTAGCACAAATATTCCTCATTTAACCAACTCAAACAAAGTGGTTAGATCCTCAATAAAATATTACAGCCCCTCTAACAACTTCAAAAGATAAGTTTAGAAAGTAGCCATTCTCAAAAAGAGTTTGCCCAAACTCCATCAAACACATGAAAGGCCCCCCCAAATATCTTTTAAAAGCTCCTTTAAATGAGCATTCCAATGAAACAACGATAACAAAGTGGCCCGTGAACAAAGTTCCATGAACAAATGCCTTTGTCCAAACCTACACATCATCGATTTGGACCCTTGAGCAATGCACAAGCATCTACGAAAGCATATGAATAAAAAGGGTTCATCCTCCACGATTGTCAGCTCCATCTTATTGATTAAATCACACCTTGCATTTTTTTTTGTAAAGCTTCAGGCTCCCGTCCTCATGAACCATCATTTGATCTTGTGGTGGCTATATTATTTTTGCCCTATTCCTCGATGCTTATATTTCTACGACATGGGCATACTACTGTTGCTTTTTTGCGGGTTACATATTGCACTCAAAGTATGTGAGGTTAAATCATAGTTTGAGCTTTGACTACAGTGGGATTGCATCAAAAACATGCTTTGTGTGCACATGTATCCTGTTCTTTGCGTACTGAGACTTGGGGCCGCAATATTCTGCCAAGAAGAATATCTAAAGATGGATTTGATCTCAAGGTTGCGGTGAAAGAGGTGCACAGATTCGACAATTGTATTCGCTGTTGATCAAAATTCCAATATTATTTCTTTTGGGTGCATCTAATCTCTTCAATTATCAAGCTGGGTCATAGTCCAGGTGGGGTGCATCAGTTAAGCAATCAGTTTGATGAACTGCAGAAGTTTCCTCACACATGAACTCGTGTTCTGGGTATTTTTAGCTTCAAGAATTTGAACACAAGTTCCTCACTTGCCAGTTTTTGTCACTAAATCTACCCCAATCATGTTAGTTGACATAACCTCTATGATGATATGGTTGTTTTCCTCTTAATGTTGGTGGACATGCTTAGACTAGTCTTCACTTTTGTTAATACCTTAAAGAACCCTCCAGAAATAGCAGAAAAGTCTGCCATAAGTGTTGTTGCATGATGTGAAGAGGTAATAGTTGTCCAAAGATTTTTGCCTATTGCATCTCTAAAACCTGCTGTTGTGCATCAAAGTGCTAGAAATGCTGATTATTGCTGACCTAGAAAGACAATGCCACAACTCAAATTTCCATAAGTTCATATTTGGTCTATTATGCCCTAGATTCTCTACAGTGCACCTTACCAGATGTGCCAACGAGGGGGTCTTTTTTGCCATTGTAAAAATCCAAATTGGGTCTTGTTTATGTAAAAGTGTTGGTCTAGCGGGGCTCATGACCCTTGGTCTGTTCATGGGAGGTCCTCTTGGTTCTCATTTCAAGGAATGCTGACCTTGTGGCTTTGCTAACTACCCCTTGATGGGTGGAAGTCTCTCATCATGTTGGGCATTTATGCCCTAGGTGGGTGTTCTGGTGCACCATGGGATGAATCCCATGGTTTTGGGCTTCTAACCACATTTGTTGAGAGCAAACAACAAATGTTGGGGTTAGATGGGGCATGATGTTCTCCTTCCAAGCTCAACTCATCCTCAAGTTGAAGCATTTCATCATTTTTTATCATTATTTTATTTTTTACTAGGTTTAGTCCTTGGATTGTGGGTGACAAACCCTAGAAAAATATTAAAAGTAATTTTAAAGACAAATTAGGTAGGTCAACTTAGAGGAGGGAAAAGTTGTCTTTTTTGAGAAGGCATGTCTTTTTTCATATAAATAAGACATCCTCCTCTCATTTGTAAGCAAGATCATGGGATCAATATGACTAAAACAAAGCATGATAAGCATAGACCATAAATAAATAATAATAATAATAATAAAACTTTAATAAATATGTTTATGATTTATTCAAGTGGTGTGCACCTCCTTCTTGGCAATTTCTAGGGATTTTAAGGAGCAAAGTTTGATGTTTAAGGTTTCTTAACAATCTCCCAAGGATATTCCAAGGTGAAAGAATTCTCGAGGCATTTTTCTCTTTTTCTTTTTCTCTCAATTGTGGTAAGGTCGCAAATCTCTCGTCTTGCATTGTTGAAGGCATCCAAGTAGGGGTAATTTAGGTTTTATGCATAATAACTTGGTCTTGTTAGTGAGACATCCCTCTTGAAGGGTCTCTCTTGTTTGGGCCTTGGCATCTTGTTTCCCCTAATTGGGTCAAAGGTTGACACAACCTAGGGTTTCTTAGCCTTGCACTAGTTTTTTCAAATATTGTATTGCCAATTCTTGGAGAAACATTGACCTTGATTTGTTGTTGCTTGGTGGATTAATATGTAGGTCTATTTTCCATCTCTTCAATATTGCAAATTTTTACAAAATTCCTTTTATTATATTATTGGAAAAAATACAAAAAATAAAAAATATAAAAACCCTAAAAAACAAATGTTTTGAGAAATCCAAAAAATATTTATTTTTGTGCCATTGCAATACTTTTACTTGTTCAATTCCGAAATAGATATTGCTGCTGTAAATTTTTGAATTTGCTATATTGTCGAAAAATCCATAAAAAGTGAAAAAATTCCATTAAAAAGTTGTTTTGTAGCTCAAAAGGGGTGATGTCAGCTCTAGGGAGCGTGATGTCATCTTCTAAAGGCTTCTACATCCTTGTTGCAGGTTTGGTATAATTGTTTTGTAGGTCCATTTGATAGGAAGATCAAACCCTAGCGGTTGTAAGGAGTTACTACTTTATCTCCAAGTCTTGGTTGTTGATCCTAGGGGGTTTTGAAGTGCCAATTCAAGTCTTTCATCCATTATTGCAGGTTATTATAGATCTGATGGGGAAATTAGTTTGGAATCCCCTCATCCATCTTTCAAAACAAGTGTGCCCTAGGGGGATTTTGTCTCGAATCCCCTCGTCCTTCTGTCAAAACAAGTGTGCCCTAGGGTGATTGAGTCTCCTTTGGTTGGTGATCGCCGCGAGTTACCTTTTGTGGTGTTTCCATGGTCTAATTTGGGTTTTCTTGCAAGTTTATGTTTTTACTGCAAAAAATTGATTCATCTTATTGTCCAACCAGTACCTAGTTTTATTGCTCCTAAACCTTCCTAGTCATCAAGTATATTGAATATCTTGTTGACTCCACCAAGGCACTAATCTACTAACTTAGTGGGAAGATCTTGTAGAGATAGAGTTGTTCTCATTGCATATCTTACATGTCTATTTCTACTTGTATTTGGGAAGCCTCGTGTGGCCTAAAGAACGAGGAGAGTGCACTAAGGTGAGAGTGGGTGCATCTTCTGAAAAGTTGTCAATCTTAGCACCGTCCTTTGTGACATAACCTAAAGGGTGCTAATTTGTTAGGTAGCATGTGGATTTGCTGGATATCATATTGTTTACTGTTTCTACTTTAGGTGAAAAACAAGTCATCTTTGCCATGGATAAATATCATTTGACCAACTATCAATTATATTTTTCCAAAATTCTAGTATCACAAGAGTGAGGTCAAAATCATAGAAGTCTCGCATTGTCGTCTTAAGAATCAGATTATCCCATATCAGGGAAATCAAACACACAAAGAGACCAAGTAATTGCTTGAAACAGCGATTGTATTTGTCCTGCATTGTCGCCTTAATGATCATATTATCCCATATCATGGAAATCAAACACACAAAGGGACCAAATAATAGCTTGAAAGAGCTATTGTAATATATATCATATAGATGAGAAAGAAAAAGCTTTCTTATAAAGGTTTACAATGAGGTCGAGTTATTCCACTTTATGCATGTGGGATGGATGGATAAAAGTAATAAAGCAACTTAAACATAAAAACATGAAATAAACTAAAATCATAAGTGATCCAAAAAAATATGCTCAAAAAATCGTTATTTTTTGGAAAAAAACCACCCAAGCATTTTGTTTGCGGCTTAGAAAAGGTGATTTGAGGTTTTCTTTTGTCATTTTCTTGTGCAGGTTGGAGGAGGGAGAAGGGCTTGTGTAGACCATCAACCATTGTGGAGGCAACCAAATATTCCAAGTTTATTGATATATTGTCTACGGTATACTTGTTCGATATACTGATATATTTTCTAAGTATAGGATGGAGACTGTGATGCCTATCATGGAGGAGGCACCTGCATGGTTAGATCCATAGGAGGAGAAACATGAGGGGCAAGAGGAGGAGGGGTAGGAGTAGGTTAGAGACATCATGGAGGGTGATGTGTTAGCATCGGCATCATCTTTTACATCGATTGATGTAGCTATTCCTCGACCCATCAGTCACCGTCAAAATATTAGATGTAGAGCCATGGCCTTCTACTACTAGTGCTAGGGGTAGGCTTGGCAAATGTTTTCCTATAAAAGGGGGAGATGGCATTGATATTAGATAGCTGGCTGTTAGTTTTGTGACTTTTGTCATTGTTAATCTACCTCAAATACATTTATATATGTGATGTCATTTTGTATTTGTTATCCCTTTCGAGTCCTTGATTGGACAACTATTAGGTTTTAGGATTCAGTATCAAGTTTGATGTATCATTTTTTATTTGGCATGACTACATGATATATATTAGTATTTTCTCCATATTTATGTTCCGATGTTGTTGTTGCTTTATATGTTTAAACTTTTGAAAAAATAAATATATTTTGTATTTTTTAATATTTTCCGTGGTTTGATGATTTTTTTCGCCATTGTTGTTGAAAAGATGTTTTCTGGACCCTTGTCGATTTTTTATTGATGCCGACATTATCTACACTGTTAACTCCCCTTGATTGTCGTAGATTAGGGGTGTATCTTCATATCATGAAGCATCCTCGTGGGCCAAATTACCTCACATGCTCCTTTCATTGTTCCGCGATATTTTGCTTTTGTCGATGAAAGGGCTACTGCCTATTGGTTCTTACTGGTCCATGCCTGCTGCTTCTTGTTGGTCCACGTGATTGCACCTTTGCAAAGGTTGAATACATATCCATAGGTTGATTTTTT